>JAWWLV010000005.1:29043395-29076144 GCA_035041135.1 Platyrinchus mystaceus | reverse complement strand
GCACTCCAACTATCAAACAATGCATGAAATGTTATAAATGGCAAATGGCAACTGGTAAGTGGTAACCATTTGTGCAGTCTCAGAGTGCCGTGGAAAAAGATGTGGATAAGCACATGGAGCTGCCTCCCAAAGCCCCTGCAACAGGGACCACAGGAACTAAGGGAATTGGAGTCATCCACAGTCACAGAGATCAGCATGAGCAATCCTAGCTCCAGGGAGGGAGAAAAAAAACCAAAACAAACTTACAGCAGTTTAAAAGCGAAGTCAAGAGAAATGCAAGAGCTGCCAGAGAGGTCATAGAGGTACTCGGCTCAATTAGAAACATCCCATTTTTCACAGCATCATGTTCAAGTCCTGACTGCTGAGAGCAAGGTGAAGTAAGCAACTCACCCTCCCAAGCATCCTCATAGTTAATCTGCTTTCATTGACGGACACAGCCTTCAGCAGACTTTGGTGAGACTTCTCATCCTCAATTTTCCTTATCCTCCAGGTATACTTAATAAACTATAAATCAACTTCCATGTTAAAATGACATTTTCTGCTTATGAATTTGTCAAAATGCCTACAATTTTCTATAAATATATGATGTCTGTTCTCCATAATAAGATGCACAGTATCACAGAATTTATATATCAACACACAATGTGCACCTCCAGCTTTTAGTTCCCACTACTGTGAAAGGCTAAGGAACAAAGCAGCAACCTACTTTATGATTTCAAAGAGAACATTAACCCCTAGGAAAACACACAAAAATCTTCCGTCTGTGTCACTGGATATTTAAAGAGCAGCTTCGGTATTTCCTACTGTTGCATAATAGATTCTGATTATTTTGACACTTTCTAGTATTTTTAAACCTTTTTAAGCAGGAGCCATGGGTAGGCAGCACGAACTAACTAACTGCACGTTATTTTATTTCTGTCAGCTAATTCCTATATCCTCCAAACCTCCATCACTTACTCCTATTCCCCACTGGAGCTGCAGCAGCTGTTTAGGAGGTCGTGCAGTGTGCTGGATCCAAAAGTCTGGTCCTAGTTGAAATAATGAAGGGCCGCTCACCAGGCATCCCCCAAATGCTTTGATCAGTGCTGCCAACGGAGCAGTGAGGAGCAGAAAAAAGGGATGGAAATGACCTTGATGTGAACAAAGAGGCCTGCAGGCTCCCAACTTAAACAGAAGGTTTTTCAGGTAGCATTAATAAAATGATAAACTGCAAGAAATTGCCCTTCAGAAAGCATCATTCCAGCTGAACATCATCCTGACTACAAAGTGCTTCTCTGTGTATTAATTCAGTCAGCACAGATACTTAACTGGTGAGTCTACATTTAATATGTGTTTATATTTGTTAATATTTATCTCATCTTCCACAAATGAAATTAGTAACAGCATGCCAGATATTTTCTTCACATGGCTCCTGCAAATGCATTAAACACAGCAAGCCATCTCCAGAGGCAACTGTGGGCAGAGCGCGGCCCTGTGTGCTTCTGTGGCAGCTGTGCTAAAATTATGCTCCTCCCATTGAATGAATCCTTTTTTGCTGGATCTGCCTTTAGTTATACAATATTAACAGTGAAAATAGGAAATGAGAATTCATGGCTTCATATGCTTTCAGCTTAAGTTCTATTTAAAGCATTCTTGGGGCTTTTACAAGACATCTTAAACATCCAAATCAAGCTCTTGCCTTCCATAATTGCTTTTTTAATCTCTTACTATGAATACAACATGGTAGTTTTTATTTAAATACCAGCATTCTTTCCTTGCATAGAAGTATGGGAGGTTAGAGATGAGTGAGCTTCCTATGTGAGCTGTAAAGTATTCGCAGAATCACAAAACGGTTTGGGTTGGGAGGGACCTTTAAAAATCATCCAGTTCCAACCTCCCTGCCATGAGCAGGGCCACCTCCCACTAGACCATGTTGCTCCAAGCCCTGTCCAACGTGGCCTTGAACACTTTCAGGGATGGGGCAGCCACAGCTTCTCTGGGCAACCTGTGCCAGGGCCTCACCACCCTCACAGGGAAGAATTTCTTCCTAATATCTAATCTAAACCTACTCTGTCAGTTTTAAGTCCTTCCCCCTTGTCCTGTCACTGCAGGCCCTTTAAATAGTCTCTCTCCATCTTCCTTTTAGGCTCCCTTCAGGTACTGGAAAGCCAGAATTAGGTCTCTTCTCCAGGCTAATCCTGGGATGCTCTCTCTGGGACAATACCCTGTGTGACCTTGAACTAGTCAGCCTGTCATCCACCCAACATCTCCTCATGGCTTTCTGGTGGGTTTGTACAGAGCTGCAAAAAAGCAGCAATTCTACAGTTACTGGGGGCTGTATCACTCCAGAGAAATCTCACAGCTCTTTTCTCTGGACACTGTTGTTTTGCCACTTCAAGTGAAGTGATGCTGGGTGAAAGGATGGGAGTCGCTCAGTCCTTCTCCTCAAAGCCCCAGCCCTGTAATTGCTGTCAAATTAGTTCTGTTTATGCTGCAAGAAAAAATATACTTAAGGCTTTTCTTTTACAGAGCCGTACTGGACATCTTTTTCCCTTATATACAAATAAAAATCTAATGACAAGAAAAATTGAATAGATGACAAACAAGGAGCCTGCATTTCAAAGGACACAATCAAAGAGCTGAAGCCTTCAACTACAATTCTCTTCAAATTGCTCAATAAACAAGTCAAATTCTCAGGACTGAGGGGGTTTTAAATCCATCACTCCTCAAATAGAGGATAATATAAAAAAATCCAGTAGTACATCGTGATTGATGTTCCAGAGGAAACTGCCACCAAACATACCACTTGTACCAACTGTTCTCAGAAATGTTTTTGTATCATTCACTTTGGTATACAACCTGCTACTTGGGCAAGTAGAAAGTGTTGCCAAAGCTTGCCGCTTGCTTTTTCAGGACTTTGTGATCTTTCTGAGCTGTTAATACTAAATATATATATATATAAGTACATGGTTAATAATAGTTTTTGCACCAAAAAAGTACCTAGTCACTGAAACTGAGGGTTGATAAATAGAAACAACAACACATGCTGGGTTAAAAAAAAAGGCGAAAACAGCCATCCAGCTGTCAATGGGTGTATGGAAAGTCACTGCCAATAGCACAGGATGAAGGGATTTCCCCAGAAAAGGCAGGTGAAATCACCTAAAACTGTACAGCTTAGAACTGAGGAGACTGAAAAACAGAGGATATTAACTCATTAAGTGACAAGCAGAATGGAAAACTCAGAAGCAATTTGAGTATCATTCCTTCTATAAGCTACATAGGAAGGTGCCTTGTGGAATGATCACATGAGAGGTTTTAAGTTAAGCGAGAGGAACTAGTTTTTAGAATAACGCATAATTTAACAGAACTCGTGGCTATAAAAATGTAGAAGGGAGCCTAAAACAAAGACGACAAGATGCTTTTTGCAAGGCCATGCAGTGACAGGACAAGGAGGAATGGGTTTAAATTGAAAGAGAGTAGTTTAGAATTGACATGAGGAAGACATTCTTCCCTGTGAGGGTGGTGAGGCCCTGGCACAGGTTGCCCAGAGAAGCTGTGGCTGCCCCATCCCTGGCAGTATTGAAGGCCAGGCTGGATGGGGCTCTGAGCAATCTGGGCTAGTGAAAGGTGTCCCTGCCCATAGCAGGGAGGTTGGAACTGGATGATCTTTAAGGTCCCTCCTGACCCAAACCATTTTAGGATTCTAGGAATCTATGAAATACAAATATATTTAAAATAAGACCAAAATAATGGAAGAACTATCCACAACACTTTTCTGCTCTACAGTAAACACAAAGACTATCAAAACACGACAAGCAAGCTGGCACCTGATGGGTTATTAGAGGCAAATGTGACCAATCCATTTGAATGTATCTGTCACGGAGCTCTGCTTGCTGTAAATTGCGGCTGGCACAGCTGGTGACTGCATGTAATCATCATTTTTTAATTACACAAAACAATGCTTTGGAAAAAAACCACAACAAATTAGTACACAAGCCTAAAATCAGAGCCCAAACGTTTAGAGGTGAAGCCATGTGAAGCTGACATGGGGGATTTCCAGCTAGTACCGTTTAGGGGGCTGTCGGTGCCTGTGCCTTTCCTGCTGCTCTCACATGGGCTAAAGAGTGCAGGAACCACCAGCAGCAGACCAGTGGTTACAACAGCAACCAAACAAATCACCATGCAAGCAACCAGAGGGAAAAATTAAACAGAGGGGAAAGAATAGAAATCCTCACATTTGAGAGCATAAGTTCTCTTTATCCTTCTGCTCTTCCATTACGGACTCATTTTCTGGGGCTACCTTCATCCATCAGATGCTGGGCATCTGTGCAGCACCACTCAACACTGTACCTGCTCCATTCCTCCCACTGGGAGAGGTGCTGGTGAAATCCAGAGCAGCAGTCATGACTTTCCTGGGGTTGGGAATGTGCAAGGCATCACCTCCTGCTCACACTCAGAAACACTGGGTCCAAGAATAGCTTTGTACACCCAGGTAGCGTCCTCTGGTTTCCCCCACACTGCGTCCTTTACATCAGGTCTGAACTAAGGTCACCATGCTCTCCAAGAGAGAAGAACGATATACACCAATATCCCTCTGTCACACTCAAACTACAGGGGAGTAACAGTACAGAGCAGTTCCCACCTTTTCCCCATGCGATAAAATAGTGGCTATAAAATCCAGCTGCCAACAGCTGAAACTATTCTTTGACTATTTCAAGCTGACTTAATACAAATGATAATATTTTCATATAGCAGTGCTCTGTTTTCAGCACAAGTGGGAATTAATCAGCACCCTGAACCTCTGTGTATGGGATTACACAAAGCTGTTGTGTTATATTGTAATGTAGTAAGTTATATAGTAATTTAGCTAACTCTACAGAGAGATACCAGCATAACACAGGATTAAACTCCAGCTTGAGTTCTGAAAACACTTCCTGTCTTTAAAGCACTCCGTACAAAACTCTTGCAGCCAAATTCACCCAAACCGCCCAGGAAGGCTGAAATCAAAGGCTGCAATCTCTCCCCAGCTTGGTCTAACCTGGAGTATTCTGGATAGGCTTGGAAACTACTAAGAAAAATAAAATAAAATAAAACAACTAACACTTTGGCTGCTGAGAATCCCACCAGCATGTTACATTCCTGTTCTGTAGGGGGAAAAATACACTGAAACACACCAGAAACCTATCTCTGCTGTTACAAAAGGGCAGTATAAATTTACTAGAGGGTTGTTCAGTTAAATCTATTGAAACATAATCAGTCAGTTCTTCATCAGGTGGTGAATAAACTGTCTCCGTTTTACCAGTTTTTTGTACAGATCTAGCAGAAGAAAATCAGCAAGCAGGTGGGGTCAAAGGAGTACAGAGGCCTTGTATCCAACCCTGGCTCCTGCAAGTGCATTTCTTGTACAATCCTATCACCCACTCTGACGTTCATATCCCATCCATGCAGTTGTGAAGTTGTCTGGAGTGGAGAAGACCAGGTCAGGGAATATTCAAAAACCAGAAGCTGATCTGTTTTAGCCAAGACCCAACACAAACCCTCAGGGAGCACCCTGTGTCCGGCTGATGATTCCGTTTCCAACAAAGCCACCAGTACCCAGTCATGTCAAACCACACAGCCGGACAGATCCATCAGCTTCTTCTTACACACCACACCTCTAATGAAAAGATTGACTCTTAATAGGAGTCCAAAACTTGGCATCTTCTATCACAGCTGACATAGCAGCCTTTCTTCACAGGTCTGTCTGACACAGGAAAAATAATGAGGCGTAGAAGCAACAAAGGGCCTGTGAAATCTTGCAGCTTGTGGATTATTTTTAAAAGGTGTTTCTGATAACACTGTGCTGGTTTCAACATCTACTTTCAGGATCACAGGCCAGCAGCTTTTCTCCAGCAAGCAGGAAGATACTGGTCTGCAATATGACCACCCCTGATTTCCATGGATCTCTTTCTAATGCCTGTCTGCTCTTGCTTCTACCAAAATATGCAGCCAAGTGTGCCAACCAGATTAAGGTTTCATTGATTTTCTGTAGACCAGGCTGCCACAAGCCCAAGCAAAACCTTTCACAATGCCCTATAAAACAACAACAAAAAAATTCATATCCTCTCTGTGGCAACATTCACACACCACTGGCAAACTCACAACCTGTCTTGCAAGCCACCTTCATTCACAAATCCAAGCACAAATGGCTTGCATGGATTTGGGACGCATCTTTTCCACTGACCTAACTGTGGCAGGATGGCAGCAGCTCAGACAATGTGTTCTGCTGGATTTATTTCTCCCCCCTGTAGCTGTGTCACACACTTATAACTGCAGTGAGTCCCTCTTACAGCAGTGGGTAAACAAACACCTCACGAAGCAGCTTGCACAAGAGGGATGTGGAGGGCTCGGAGACAGCTCCCTCACATGTTTTAACAAGTGCTCTCAAAGAGAACGTTCCAGGCAGTGTTACATTTCTGCCTAAGCCTCTTAGAGCATCAGTTTCCCTTTGAACGCTCGATAATCCTAATTCGGGACTCATCAGAGGTAAACAGCATTTGCCTTTGCAAACAGGTACTAACCAAGTGACACAGTACCCCTCATTCCACAATTAAAAAGCAAATGTCAGCACATTATGTTCACAGTTACTATAAATAATAGTCTGGGGGGAGCGAAGAACTTTTCAAAGTAACTTATCTTTCATATTCCATGACCTCAAACAAGCTTCTGACATCCCTGCTTTGGCAACACAGATGATCCTCATGCAAATTCCATGCAAATCTTAATCACACTACCAGTAAAGAAACTAAATAACAAAATCCAGCACCTTCTAAACCAGCAGTCTGAATGTAACACAGAGCCTGTAGTGGCTTTACTCCATATCACCACTCACACAGGAATGAAAATATCTGGTGTAACTGTCATAGGGTGACTCTCCTCTTTGCAAAAGCAATAACAAAAAATAAATTGTTTTCAGAATCGTAGAATGTCCTGAGTTTGGAAGGGACCCACAAGGATCACAGCTTAACATGGATCTGCTTAGAAATTCATTTCTCTCTGAAAACTGATCCTCACTCCATTACTGACAGCTTCTACTTAGGAAAAGAATAAAAAAAGAGGTAAAGGTGAATTAACTTCAAGAATAAATACCTCATACAAGGAAAAAATGAAGGAATTCAGCATTTGGCTAGAATGAACATGAATATAAACCCAGGATTGTTTTAAATAACATTTAACCATGCTTTGAGACCGAAAATAACAATCATACCATGAGATAAGAAAGGATTTGAGTTTTCTTTTACACACACAACTCCATCATTTTATAATCTGCAAAGCAGCAGCAAGTCAGCTCTACTGTCACTTCTCTATGTATGACACTCAAAAAACCCCCAGTCTTAAGAAGAGCCACCTCCCTTATTGATTCTTATGAACAGGATAGTCCAGTATTTAAGAAACAACACTGTGCATCACCATGCCATGTTATCCCACAGTTAGCAGATAACCCTTGGGGCAGACCAGGATTTGACAAAATCTACAGGACAGGCTCTCCAGCAGAAGGCTGGAGCTTTGTATCAGCTCAGCCAAGAATTGCAGTCTTCCTTCTGTCCTCGTGTACTTCCTCTAGCATGTGCCTCCTGCTGTCCTTCCCAGCTGGGACACAGTAGTTCTTTTCTTCCTTTGCACAGCCTTTTGATCTTAATCATCTCTTCCTTCTCTTTTCCTCAGCTTCTTCACCTTCCTCCTTTCCTCCTGCCAGTTTTCTGCCATCTCCAGCCTAAACACAGAGTGGCCTGGCCAGGTAGGCTGCTGCTCACTCCTGCACTGTGGATGCTCTGCTGTGGGACAGAGATGAAGTTACTTGGGAGGAATGTGCTGCTGCATCACTCACCACTGTAGCAGGGGCTTTGCAGCACCAGGCAGAACTCACAGAAGATTGGCAACCCTGCTATGCTGCCACAGATTTCTTGTCATCTCCTGGAGGGATCAGGGTCCCCAAGAAAAACTGGCAGCTTGCAATAAGTACAGAAAGCCAAAAGCTACGCTCAGCGAAAACCACATTGCCAAGTAAACTTTATTTATAAACATACAAACTCCTGAATTACTGTGCTGAAAAGCACAGGGACCACAGGCCCCAAAGACAGACCATCACCTCTTTGACAAGTATTACAAGGACAACTGTTGCAAACATTATTGATGCTTCTCTCCCTCTCCTCTGAAGGGAGAACACAGCTGAATATGAACTCCCCATGGCAAAGTTCTGCATGATCTTGTGTCCTCCAACACGAGACAAGTTGCTGATCGCACTGAAGTTGTGCAGTGTCCAGAGCTCTTGGCCCAGCACAGCTTTATTGTCACAGTCCTCAGCTGACATGATTTAATGATCATCAGGAACACACACTGTCCTGCCAGGGAAGCTGACAATCTCCTCCAGATGGGAGGAGAAATACTTGACAACGGACATGTCAAAAGTGGGGACTGGAAAAAATCGGATCCCATCTTCCCTCTAATGACACCCTAAAGCAAACAGTCTCAATGTCCTATGCTAAAATTATATTCTTTTCTTTTGCTTTTCTGCTTCTCCTTCCAATTACCACCCAAAGCTGAATTCCTATCAGGGAGCCCTCAGATCTGCTTCCCATTCAATCCTGAAACTGCCACAGTACAGTGGGGTTGGACTGTCCCCCACCCTGCCACAGCAGCTGACATTTTCTGAACTGAATCCATTTAGAAGCTGCAACCACCTCTGGTTACATCAGCTTACATCACTGGCTTTAAGTTAGTTTTTCTTTGCCTCTTTTTCTTCAAGAGGCCAGGAAACCTGGATGTGATACGGCTCTAGTTCTTCTGGAGTGACATAGTCCGGAGCGTTGGCCATCAGGTCTCGTCCCCTGAAGGATTTTGGGAATGCAATGACATCTCGGATACTTGGAGCGTCAACAATGAGAGAGATCAGCCTGTCAAGTCCTAGAAGAAGAAGACAAATTGGTGAACCACTTGAGTTATGGCTCTATATTACTTCCTCTGAGTCAGAAAAATCAGAAAGATTGAGTAGGTAATATTACTGAGCTTGAAGAAAAAGAGCGAAGCAAATAAGGGGAAAAAAATTAATCTCAACCAGTAGCAGAGAAACAGACTTGCCTCAAGAGCAGAAATGCCGACCAAAATAAAGCCTTTCAATATTACACAAAGTTCTGCAACGACAGAGACAGTGTCTTTGCAAACACAGCACAACAAAATTGGGGCAGCTAAGTGGCAGGACACTGTCAGGGCTCTGCTTGACCGCTCAGAGCTCTTGGTCAACCAGTTCGGAAAGATTACACCAACCAGGAGGAATTCAAAAAGAACAAGAGCCTATGGGTGTCTGGATGGAGGGAAGCCACACTGAGAGACCACAGATTAAAATGCCACCTTTGTTTTTTGCAGGCATTTTTGTTTGTTTTCGGGGGGGGGGGGGGAGGGTGTTGTTGGTTGGTTGGGTTTTTTTCCCCCTCTTTTGTTAAACCTCAAACTTGCAGCGTTCTAGGAAAAAAAGATCCTGACATTATCTGAATCAGTGAGCAAAACAGATAAGGGAGGAGGGAAGTGAGACTGAAGCAGAGGGCATGAAACACAAAGTACTATACTGTCCCAGGCCTCTAGGCATGAAGTACAGGGATCCTGCTCTGGTTGCACAGGAATGAGAACAAAGACGACCTGATCTTGGTGACTGGACCTCCGTTTCCTTCCCCAAAGCTGCTGCAGAGATGAAAGCACCTTGTAAGCCCAGTGTTACCAGGCAGATGTGCCAAAATCAACACCTGAACAGCCACCTCCATCAGGAGGAGACAAGGCTTTCCCCACAAGCTTGTTCCTGGGGTCTAGTATGCTAAAAAAAGGGTACCTGCATCTGGAGAGCTACAGAGCACTTACCTAAAGCAATTCCTCCATGAGGGGGAGCTCCTAGTTCCAAAGCCTCAAGCAGATGGGAAAGCACCTCGGAATCCTCCTGCAAAATTACCTAAGTGTCACTGGACAAGCAATGCTCTTCCTATTAGCAACACAAGATGAAGATACAATTAAGTCATCCATTGCTCAGGGCTAAGAGTTATGTTTCTTTATCTGAGAAGCACATGAGTGTTTCTTTCAGAATACTAAATTAACATTTAAACTAATTAGTCCTTTAAACCTCCAAGAGAACATTAGAGACATCTGTAGGTGTTACCTTCAGCACTTTCTCCAACACAAAACGCTGTTGTTCTGCACTGTGAATTCTGATGGAGCCACCTCCAACCTCATTGCCATTCAGCACGAGGTCGTAGTGCTGGCTACGGACCTGCAGAGAGGAATGAACAGGCACCTCAGCGAGGCTTGGGGCACAGCTGCATCCAACAGCAACCTGCACAACAATGGCAGATGCTCAGGGAATGAAGCCATGAAACACTACCACACTGGTCTCTCGCAGGTATGTTGCAGTTCAGGTACCAGTCCTGCTTGGAGTCATGGACTGACTCTGACAGATGTGGAAAAAGCCCAAATCCTTTTGTAGGGATTGATTAAAACCTGAAGCAAATCGGATGGGTCAGAATATAAAGACTTCTCACCTTAGGCAACTGTTTCCTTTAAGCTCCCTTTGTCAGGGGCACACATGGATACTGCCACTCAGAGCAATGAGGAAGCCATCTCTTCCAAACAAACATGTACAAGATCACAGACTGGCTTGGGTTGGGAGGGACTTTAAAGATCTTGTTTCAACCCCCTGCCACAGGCAGAGGATACATTCTACCAGACTAGGTTGCTCCAAGTCCCATCCAACCTGGCTTTGAACACTTCCAGGGATAGGGCAGGCACAGCTGCTTTGGGCAACCTGTTCCAGGGTCTTACCACCCTCACAGGGAATGATTTCTTCCTAACATCCAATTTAAATCTACCCTCTTTCAGCTTAAAGCCATTTCCCCTTGTCCTATCACTGCTTGCCCTTGCAAAACATCCATCTCCAGCTCTCTTGTAGCTCATTTGGCCACTGGAAGGGGCTTTAATGTCTCCCTGGAGCTTTCTCTTCTCCATGCAGAAAAACCCCAGCTCCTTCAGCCTGTCCTTATAGCAGAGGTGCTCCAAGCCTTTGATCATCTTAGTTGCCTCCTCTGGCCTCATTCCAACAGATTTACAGCTTCCTTGTGCAGTCAATTCCATGAAACAACATCTCTTTTTATACTAAAACCAGCAGCTACTTGCCTAGTTTTCCATGTGAGTTGCTGTAAAAGAGCCAGCCTGGCAGGCGTGAACTTAATTACCTTTGTGGGATCAGAATAGAGAAGGCTGGCATCTGAAGGATGTGGGGCAGTGAAGGGGTGATGAGCAGATTCCAGTTCAGTGGGATTCTCGGCCTTCGGGAGGAAAAGGGGGAAATCCACCACCCAGAGAAAGTGAAAAGCCGCAGGATCACGGAGTGCCAGCCCAGCTGCCTCAAGGAAGCCGGCACTCAACAACCGCAGGCTTCCCAATGCAGAGCACTGCAACAGAGAAGGGAGAGCGTGAGACAGGGCAACTTTACCATCAGGGAAGACACTCAAATACCGAGCAAGGAAGAGAGTGTTTCATAAAGGCAGCACCAACTGTAATGCATTGTTGCCTTAAACATTTCTGCCTTGTATCCTGAAACATATCCCCTTCCTGCCGAGGTGGCAGCAGCTGCAGGGTTTGAGAAAAAACAAGTAAGGAGCCTGAAAGTCCATTTTCTTTCAACTCTTCCCTCTTCATAGAACTTTTTTGGACTAACCTCAAGCTCCACACATGTGGATTAACTGGAGGAGCACATATAAATTCTACACTTTGCAGAGAGAGAAATGAAGGCACAGAGAGAGTGTGTATAACAAAATTTTGGCTATCAAGCAGAGCACAACATCTTCTCATCTTGTAACAAACCAGTGCTTGGAAGGCAACGTTTGCTGGCAAGAATACAGAGAAGGGTAGGGACAGAACCTCCCACCAGTGCTCCTAATAAGTCATCCACTTATGGGAGACAAAATTACCTAGTTGACCTTGCTTTCCAATCTGCTTGATGCTTTAAAATTAAAGTTAAGGTGAAAGAAAAGGAGGCCCTGATTTGTTGCAGGTTTTTTTTCTTATATTTCAGCCTTCATTTCAGTTACAATGCCTTCCCAGAATTTGACTGGGAGAAATAAAAGTAATAGGTACATTTCATGCTTTATTTGCTGTTGCTATAGCTTCTGCTCCAGAGAAACAGAAAATTAGACAATGACCTATTTAAATAATAAGAAGAATCAGACTAAGGTCAGATAACATCAAAACCATCATCAGCAACACTCAACTCACACAGCCAGCCAAGAAATGCCTCCTACCACTTGCTTGTGTTCACCAGCTGCCAGCAGCACCACATCATCCACCTGCATGTTCAGTGCTTGGATAAGCTCCAGCTGCTGCTTCTCACCAAGAAGCTTGGTAAGCAGGGACTTCAAGCTTCCATCAGGCCTGCGGATAATTTCCATGATTTCCTAAAGAAAGATAAGAGTATGTTTAGTGCAGTGCTGCCCTCTCTTGCTTTGAAGCATCCCATGGTCAGGCACTGACTCTCAGCTATTAAAAACTGCTCTTCTACCTTCCTCTGCCCTTAAACACACTTTGTAATTCACCCATTCCAATAACTCGGCAACATTTCTGTCTCACCTGGTTAAACTGGGATTTTGCAGACTCCTTTAATGACTCCAAGTCTTTATTTTTAAGATACCTCTGGGGAAAGAACAAGAAAAGACAGTAAAGATCAGCAAAATCCTTGGAAAGCTTGACTAGGATTCAAATTACTAAGCTGTTTCCAACCTTCTCAAATTCTTTTGCTTCTAGTACAAGTTCTTATGAGGGCTGTGGAACCAGACAAGGCCCACAGCACTGGGTTGTAGTTGGGTGTCTTCTCCAAGGGCTCCTTTCAGGAAGAGACCCCTCTGGGTGTACAGATAAGTGTATCTGGTCAGCAGGGTCAGATCACGCCAACTAACTGCTTGCAGCCTGCAGAAAGCAGGTTACACCACCACACTGTTGTTGGGGAGGCAGAGCTCAATTTGGAGGAACGGAGAGAAACCAGCTGGGCTGACTCTCACATGCAACAAAACACAGTAAATGAGAACCTGAATCCAGATCTTAATTTTTTTCATCTACTCTAGTGTTCAGAAAGGCTCAAGACTCCACTTTAGGGTTGCTCAAACACACACCTCAGTGCCCTCTGGTGGGAAGCCACTAACTTGCACTTTGTGTCCTATTTCCAAAATAAAACTCATTATTTAGTAGATTTATTTTTGCCATACTGTTCAAGCTACAAAGATGCCCACAGCCAGAATTAAATCTGCTTCCCTGCCAAAATACCTGGCTGTGTCAAACCATCTTCTACATCTATTGTCAGCCTTGGATTTGGTCCATGACATTCTCAAAATAAGACATGAATTGTGCCCACAGATGCAGCTAAAGCAAACAGGAGAAGGACATGTAACCCCCTGACCTTTCTCTGCCTAGCCCAGAGCTGTGCCATAGCCAGCCCTGTTTCAATCTCTTACCACAAGGCACAATTTATTGTTGAGATGCACATCAAAAGGCTGACAAAAAGCAAGGTGAAACCCTGAGAGGATTCCCCATCTTGCAGGCCCATTCTCTTCTTTCCCTTCCTAGGGATAATATAGTCTTCCTATCACCTGATCATCTCCATTCTAACACCACTCAGTCCAACCTGACATTGATTACAAGGAATCCCAAGTTCCCTGGAGGACACAGAAAGGAACATTTCCATACGAATAAAGAAATTCAGATGGCATTTTATTTATTTCAAATAAACCATAAGTAGAAATGTAAAAGCATCACTTACCATTCCCTGAGGGATACAAATGGCTCTGATGGTGCCATGTGGGTAACTGAGTGCATTCTGCACAAACTGAATGTCTGACAGACGTAAAACATCACTGATATCCACTATCTGAGAAAGGAGAGATGGGAAAGAGCCTTGGTAGTAGGAACATGAAGCAAAAGTCCTGTGCCTGTGTATTAACACCTTCAACACTATTCCCTTTTAGGAGCTTTTGTTCCTAAAACACTCAAGGTGCATTGCTTCCTGACAATACATTATCTCTAAAATAAAATGTTATTAGAACATACATTTTCTACAGCAAACTAACCAAACCCACTACTCTCCAAGAGTGTGCAAAGGGGTCTGATGGGACAGACCCCTGGGGTAAATTACAGCACTCACAACTCCAGCCAATCACATATACGTGATCTAATGATTATTAAAACACTAACAGAAAGGAAAAGCTGCAAGTTTCCAATGGGCAAACCCTCACCTTCATCCCAAAGCGAGTGTCTGGTTTGTCAGTCCCATACTCAGCCAGTGCCTCCTCGTATGTCATGGAAGGGAAAGGAGTTGTAATGGAACCTCTTTCCTCAGGCCAGGAATATTGCAGGAGGCCCTCTATCAGTCTCTGGATCCCAGCTTGATCTACAAATGACATCTCTATATCTATCTTAAAACAGGAAACAAGAGGGGGAATTCAACATTAGCTATAGGTTTTGCTTTCACACTGCAACTTGTAGAAGCTCCTGAGCACAAAGGCAGCAAAACAAGAAGCAATATATGACATGACATCAGAGCACAACTGCATTAGGCTGGGGATGTGATTATGATCTCCCTACAGCCTGACTCAGGAAACAACCTCCTCAGAGAGCCCAATTAGGTAATGACGACAAGGACATAAGAAGCAGCCTTGAATGAACTAGGCTAACTATGCCTCAGATCTCAAGGCTGAGGAATGGGATGCCTGATCCAGCAGGACAGAGGGAGATTGCATCACTAAGCACAAACACACACCAAACAACTCTGTACCCCCCAAGCAGCACTAGACTAGCACAAACCAAGACTTCAGAAGGGGAAACAGCTACAAAAGCCATCTGGGTTGAGGTGGCAGCACGAGCTGGTTACCTGTGTGAATTCGGGCTGCCTGTCAGGACGTGAACCCTCATCTCGGTAGCAGCGAGCAACTTGGAAGTACCTGCAACAGCACTGATCCTTAGAAAACAGTTTAAAGTACCCTAAATTATAGCCACAATCAATATTGTGGCTATAGAATTAATCATAAAAAAGAGAACAGAGCTAAAAACAGAGAGAGTGCTCTGTTCCCTTTGCAGCAGACGATCTTTGTTCTCATCCCTTGAAAAGCATGAAATTTTGAGTGGAAGCAACTGCATCAGCAGCTGTATCCATCTCCAACCATATCTTCCAGAGGCATATGGAGGCTGCCAGGTGAGCTGGTCCCTGGCAGCCCCATACTCAACTCTTTTTCACCTCCCACTACACTCTACTAACAGCCATGCAAAAAATACAGACAAGATCTGGCCTGCAGTTCACTGTGTGAAGAACTGTCTCCCTCTCCTTCAGTTTTATTTGGAGAAGCAAGCTCAGTTAAAAACTTGGTACTTGAGCACCCTGAGAACCTGCTTTCCCTGTCTCAGTTATGCTCAGAAGCCTAACCTTGTCTCAATTAGTTCTGTAGGTTACTCTTGGAGAAGCTTTTATCACATATTGGATTTTCCACCCTTGAGGCAGGCTGAGCTTCAGATCAGGTTTGCATTTAAAGCAGCAGTGAAGATTTCAGCCTTCCAACAGGATACATTTCCTCTGACTGGAAGGCGAAAAAGCCTGGCCTAGCTGCAAAGTCTCAAGTACTTAAAGACTCCTCTTCAAAACACAAAACCGTTGGCAGTAAGTTTTTTGGGGGAAGTATCTAAAACTTCACAGATCAAAGCAAGCCAACCCTGGACAGGACATGCACAGAACAGGACTCCAAGAAACTCTTACCTGTCCAGGCCTCCAACCATGAGGAGCTGCTTGAACTGCTGAGGACTCTGTGGCAGAGAGTAGAACTTGCCTGCTTCCCTTGAGGGCACAAGGAATTCTTTGGCTCCCTAAGCATCAGAAAGAAAATTGACAGAGTTCAACAAGTAAGTGGCCCCAATTCTTGACAGAGCGCAAGAGGAAAGGATCTATTTCCCCACTATGAAATCCCACTTGTGAGGAAATGGTTCTTTGTACATTACACTTAAAATCTGTTAGTGAGCTTGGTCCAAAGTATCACAAAGGAGAATTCTCCACTTCCTGGTCTGAGAGACTAATGCATAATACATGAGTAATACCCCATCCAAGATAGGGGTTTAAATGCAAGAACTCCACATTCGCTGCATCAACAATTCCTCAGCTACAGCTCTCTTCTGACTATTTCTGAAGTGAAAGAAAGGAACATAAATTCAGAAATTAAATTTACTTGAGTATGACAACTGCAATAACCTACTGGTTAAGAGATAAATGTTGGAAAGACAGTGCTTTAAGGAAATTTTTTGGTTTTATAATCCCGGGACAGACTTGCATTCAACACACGCTCTACAAGACAGAAGCTTTATTCATTTGAAGGTTCAAAATTTAGACCCAAGTTTTCACCTCTCCCCTTCCTACCCTTTTACTTTTAAAAGGATCCACAGATCATATCAGAAGTTAAAAGAGCTGTTACTTAGTGAGGGAACAGAAATGAAGGCCGAGTGGCAACTGACAATAATTCTACCATGAACTGCCTGTGCAGCTGCAGGAGGCCAAAAAGCATCACATACATACCCCGGGGGTTCTTTTAAAGAGCGTTGGAGTTTCTACATCCACGAACCCTGGGGAACAAACACATGCTTCAGACACAGAATATGCTGAGAGCAGGAAGAACTAATATGACAGAGTAAGCTAGAGTAGGGTCAGTCAGCCAAATAGGTCATCTAGCACAACATGGAGCCTCTCCAAAATCCACAGACTGCTGCTTCTAAGAATAACTCCTGTAATGACAGATTTAAAGGCTCTGAGCTACACCCTGATGTCCTGCCAGAACTGTTGATGACAGAAGACTCCAAATAGGCTGAAAATTTGTTCATTCTCTATCCATTCTGAACTAGGCACTGCTTTTCCAAAAAGGTGTCTAAGGGAAGCAAAAGCCCTAAAAGAGATTCATCCCTCTGACATGCCTCAACTGGGTGACCAAAAGAGGGAAACTACTTGCAAAGGGCCATTTCTCACTGGAATCAGCTAATTTGAAACAACTGGCTTGCAGCATGTCAAGAGATTTCAACATTGTTCTTCAAGCCTGGCAACAACCCTCTAAAGACTCCAGCACAAGCAGACATGTCCTTACTAAGCAGGACCAGTTTGGAGTAGCTGGCTGGGATTTCTCCCAGCAGTAGGAGACAGCAGAAAGGAGAGTTAAAATGTTCTTTGCTGCACACTGTTATTCAAGTACATGTCTCACCATGCAGGTTGCAGAGATACTCCCTCATCCTCATCACCACCCGTGACCTCAGCCGCAGGTTGTGCTGCAGTTGGAAGCTGCGCAAGTCCAGGTAGCGATACTGCATCCGTAAGGCCTCCGACTTCTGGGGAGGAGAGAGAATGGGGATTCAGAGACAAAACTCGAACTGCATGGCCAATGCAGCTGCTCCTAAAGCCACAGGAAAAAAGGGAGAAGCTGAAAAGGAATGCTGCTCAATTGCCACAAACTAACCACTACACACAACCTACACAGGCATCCACCACAGAGTGTTTTCACGCACTGTAAAAAAAAAAAAACAACAAACTGCCCAGAGAAGCTGTGGTTGCCCCATCCCTGGAAGTGTTCAAGGCCAGGCTGGATGGGGCTCTGAGCAACCTGCCTAGTGGAAGGTGACCCTGACCATGGCAGGTGGTTGGAAGGAGATGAGCTTTAAGGTCCCTCCCAACCCAAACCATTTTTTGGTTCCATAATTCAAAAAAACCCAGACATTTACCATGATAAGAGCTTTCCCTTTTGTTTCAAACTCAAAGAAAAAGCCAGCATAGCCCCATTCTTTCACTCTTCCCTTTACTATCAGTTCCTTCACTGACATTTTGAAATTTGGAATCATTCAAGCCTTGTTTTCTGCTTATCTCTTAGAAATACATCCTCACAGGAAACAAGGAGCACCTCTATTTTAAATATCATCATTTCCCCAAAGCGAAGCTGGGAGAACCAGACTAAGCTCTCAGATGTTTAACCATCAACACAGGCAAATTCCCAATTTATTGAAAAGCCACAACTTCGGGGAAAAAAAAAAGAAAAGAAAAAAACCCAAACAGACACCTTGATAAAATCCTTGATTTCAAAAGGCAGCTTCTTGCAGAAGTTCAGGATCTCTGCAGTCTCCGCTTTCACTTCAATATCCCCTGTTGGCATTTTCTGGAGCAAAAAGGCAAGAAAAAAATTAAAACTCAAAACAACTGGACAAAGGTATTTCACAGATGGTCAAAGGGAAAAAAGAAATCATGTGATTATCTTCCCTGCCTTCTAACATAGTATATAACTCAGAGAGCTTCTCTCAAGGACAGATTTCTCCTTCTGTTCAGAAAAACACAAGTCACCTCACCAAAGATGGCAGATTCTTTCCCAGGAGCATACTGGTCTCTCCAAGAAACACAATTACTTTTCCTGTGCCTTCTCCTCAAAGGACAGGTTGAGCAGAGGGAAGTCAGGCTCAGCCCTTTCTAGGGCACACACATTTGAACAAAATACTACCAGTTAGTACCATTAACCTCAGAAGAAACACACAGTGTATGTTTCAGTGTACATTAGCAGCAGCCCTTAATACAAGTCAAAAAAGGCAAATTGTGAGGAACTTCTCAGAACTTCCAGTTCTGAACACCAGTTCTCAGAACTAGTCTTCTCTTTCTTCAATCCCAAGGGAGAGCAGGCAGCTTCCCTCATGTAGCACTGAGGCACAGCAAAGTTCATTTGATCCTGTAGAGCTCTTGCTATTTACCAGGAGAAAGTACATACTCACTTCCAACAAAATGATACATGAATAAAAGAAATAAAGGCATTGCTTGAAGCCTGGATGCTTCATGGACATCTACAAGTGGTCAAAAAGTTATGATCATAAATCCAGGTTCTCTTTTTAGACCGTAGTAGTATGTACAATCCTGACAGATTAACCTTACAATGAGAGCTGAGGAATATAGAACATTAAAAAAAAAAAAAACAATCAGCCTCTGTTGAGGTTGAATGAGAACAGCAAAGTCTATTCTGAGTAAGAAACAGGTCATCACACGCTGTGGAACTTGCAATGACAATACTTATTTTTAAGAAAATTCTCCCTCATACTTTGAAAGCCTAGAAAAGCCAGCCATTGTCCTTGCAAAGAGTTGGGATGCAGTTTAATTTGTGGGTGCCTGCAATGTGCTTTGAGGTTCTCCTAAGTTCTTTGTCACAGCAGTTATTTCACCTCACCCTATCTGAGGATAGGCTGTCACACCCCCAGAACCCAGGGCAGTGCTGTGACACAAACACAACCATTAACCTACAATCCAGTGCTCTTTTCCACAAGGAATAAAACCCCTGAGGGACCCCACCATCCTCACCGGATTCTCCTGCCCTGGTGGCCGAGGGGACACGATTCCAGTCACTCTCACCACAGATTCCACTGGGGCATTAGACAGGAGCTTCTTCACGTGGGAATGTGCCTGCAAGGAGATGTCAAAGTCTCACAGAAATTCAAAGGACAGGGCAAATGCACCTCATTTCTTGACAGCCCATTTGAATCCAAAATCACTCTTAAGCCAGGGGAAACAGCACTAATGTTTCTGTTGCAGTATCAGGTCAGGGCTCCCATAACATTTGAACCTCTTTGTGAGTCAGAGCACTGGGTCTGACCAAGCTCTTCGTTCTGCTCTCTGTGTCTGCTGGACCCGAGCTACCAAAGAGAAAATAAAAACACAGGCTCACACTGTGGTAGGACTTACCTCATCCTGTGGAATGATGATCTGGGTCAGACCCTGGAAATCCCTCAAAACCAGAAACAGGCCTTGTCTGATCCATGAAAAACACAAAAGGAAAAACAGTTTTTTCACAAATTTAGTAGTTTCGACTTTATAAAGCACATGGCAACTGGCTACTTTCTGAACCCTGTGACTCACCCCAAAGCACTTCCAGCTACTGAAAGTACAGACACTTTTCCCACACCTGAACCCAACCTGAGCAAATAGTTTCAGATTGTGATCAGCCACAAACAATACGCAAATAACCAGGAGAGGCAGGACTTTAACTTGAATGTTAATCCACATTGAGCAGGGATTCTGGACACGTGCATTTTCCTGCTGGGAAACATCATTCAGCTAAACACAATTAAATGAGCAATAAAGCTAAAGTTCACGTGGACTTAAAAAAAAAATAATCCAATCATAAGGCAAGAAAGAGAACACTGGTCCCATAAAATGTTCCACACTGCTAAACCCAGAATCATAAATCTTGATCTCTTCAGCTGCAGCAGAGACAGCTGCCATTGTACTTTATCCATCAAAAAACTGTCAAATGGAAAATGCTGTGGCTGTCTTTAAAAACAAGATCACAACAATCACATTGCAATAATCCTAATTCCGTTTCCTGGATCCTCACCCACAATTGTTCAAAGATGAGGTGCTCAGGACCTCCTAAAATAAAATAAAAAAAAAATCCAGGCAGACCATCACTGGAGAACAATGCTGGGTAAAAACCAGCCTCTCTGGACTGTGAAACGCAAAAAGGCAACCTCTGACAAATTAAGTTCATCCAAACCACAGGATCTATCTCCATGGTACAAGCACACAGCCACGAACAGAACATTTTGGGGGCACTGTCCATGTTTTTCACCCTGCATTTATAAAACGTTCAACTCCATTAGGAGAGATTATATCACACCACCTACAGGAAACTATTGGAATTCACATTCCAACCTCTGTTTACTACCTTAATACTTCTTTTTTAAGCAAACCTTGCATTCTTTAAACATGCTTCATCAGATGCTGTGGTTGAAAAGACAAACAACATCATTTGCTTGAAATTTAAGGACTCCATATAAAAGAAGATGTAGAATCATGGAATGGTTTGGGCTGGAAAGGACCTTAAAGTTTAGCTCATTCCAACCCTTTGCCATGGGCAGGGACACCTCCCACTAGACCAGGTTGCTCCAAGCCCCATCCAGCCTGGCCTTGAACACTTCCAGGGATGGGGCAGGCACAGCTTCTCTGAACAACCTGTGCCAGGGCCTCCCCACCCTCACAGGGAAGTTATTTGCTCACAGCTGTAAGAATTGCTATAAATAAGCTATTTCTTCATTTCTCTCCTGTACAACAACGATAATTCTTTACTGCTTTACAATGTTGCAGTGAGGACAAATTAATATTTGTATGTAACTCTGAAAATTGAAATACTCATCTGACTTGTTTCTCAACTGGATTAATCACTTCAAAAGGGAGCACTGTAGGACATGAAAAGATAACCTGAAGAATAAAAAGCAGGGTCTGAATCCATTCCTAGAGCATATGCTGGATCTGACAAACAATCATTTCCATTTTCACTATGGTTTGCATTTACCTTTGATACTGAATCCACCCATACAGGGTCACCTTCTGTCCCACGTGAGCTGAGCGCAGCTCTCCACATGTGTTGGTCCGAACGACAAAACTGTTGAAGTCTTGAATAAAAATAATAAAACCTCTCATGGCTTTTGCAGACAAGTGAGACAGAACAGTTAGAGAGTTTCCCCTCCCAAAACAATTTAGACATAACAGAGAAATTGCTTAATATATGCATCTTCAATAAGATACTATGACATAAATATTAAGTGAGGCTAGTCCAAACATATTTTAAATGGGATTATTTCTGTTTCTCAGTCAAACTTTCACACAGAAATCTGAACACAGCCTTGCTCCAAACTGTTGTCCTGCAAAGTTCAGGAGGAAGGAAAAGCCACAGATGGATCAGCTGTGAGGGACGCTGCCCATTCCACATTCAAATCTAGAATAATAGAACAGTTTGGGTTACAGTTAAAGATCATTTCCTTCCAATCCCCTGTCTAATGGGACACCTTCCGCTAGACCAAGTTGCTCAGAGTCCCATCCAACCTGGCCTTGGACACTTCCAGGGATGGGGCAGCCACAGCTTCTCTGGGCAACCTGTGCCAGGGCCTCACCACCCTCACAGGGAGGAATTTTTTCCTACTATCTAATCTAAAACTGCCCTCCTTGAGTTCCAAGACCTTTGTGCTGCCACTGCAGTTCCCGATGAAGAGAAGACACAGCACTAAGGGGGCTTGGCAAGCCAAGACTGAAACATGCATGAAACAGACACCCAATGTGCCGCGTAAATTGAAGTTTCCTGCCTGCAACTACTAAGAAAACGCCTGAACCAGGACTACAGAAGACTTTGCCCAGACTCCAGTGTGCCTGGAATCACGGCCTGAGGTATAAAACCACGCACAGCATTTACAGAATGTCCAAGAGGTTCAGCCTGCAAGAAGTCGGAAGGATGCCATTACCTAGACATATATAAATAATTACATGAGCCAATCTTGCTGCCTTCATCACAGCCCTTACAATTTAGAGTAAAGGAGGGCTTGTTTTCCAGCTATTACCTCAGGCTGTTTATAGATTGTGTGCTGCAGAGGATAGGGGATCAAAAACCGAAGTAAAAGCTCAGAAAAAAACCCTAGACTAACTGGTCTTGACGTACTTGAAATCGCGATTCACGCCGAGACGACAAAAACTCAAACAGAAACACGATTTAGAGAAGACACTTACTAAAGCCATACAGGCAAAATAACTTATCGCAAGCGTGATATTAAACGAGTGCGTGGACTACCCTGACCTGTGTCCCGGGGAGCAAAAGCACACCCAAACTGGCCGAGGGGAGAAAAAGGGCATCCCCAACCCCCGGGGTGAGACAAGCGCTCCTTCCTCACCTGGTGCCGCGGGGGCAGAGACAGCGGCCGCCCGGTGCAGTGCCCGCGCCAGCAGCCGGGGAAGGGCCATCCCGCGGCTGCACCTGAGCCAGAAACACGGGCGCACCGCCACAGGCCTGCGGGAAGTTTTAAAATAAAGACACGGGAGTGAAAAACCACCCCAAACCCGCCGCCGCCTCCTTCCCCCCTCCCGTCCGTCCCAAAGATGGCGGCGGGGGCGCGCCCCGCGCGCGCGCGGGCTGACGGGAGGCGGGTTCGAACGGCGGCGGCGGCCATGGCGGCCATGGCGGTGGAGTCGGCGGAGGACGGGGCAGCGCGGACCCTGCCCAGCCTCGGGCGCCTCTCGCGGGGCCTGCCCTTCGGACGGGCCCACGGCCGCCTCGGCACCAGCCCCAGCGGCCGCCTCGTCCTGCCGGCGCCGCTCTCACAGGTACGGCCGGGCCGCCAGGCGGGGGAGGCGGCGGCGGCACCACCTCCCCGTCTCCCCCGCTTCCCCTCCCTTGTTCCCCTCAGCCGCGCTGCCCCGCTCGCGAAACACATTTGACGGTATTCCCTTTTTTCTTGTCCTGTCCTAGGAAAACGGGGATCCGCAGAGAACAGCGCTCCTCCTGCGCAAAGCCTGGACGCTGTACAGCGTGACCCCCCTGTACCGCTTCTGCCGCGGCCGCCTCAGGGACTACGCGCGGCTGCTCAGCGCCTTCATCGCCGCCGAGAGGCAGAAGGGGCTGGCGGTGGAGGTGGGCGTCGAGCTGGACATCAAAGTGGCTCTGTCCAGCCTTCCCGAGCTCCAGGGCAGCGAGCAGGACCAGCCTGCCGTCTTCGTGCAGGTAAGGAGCCCGCCCGGCGGCTTTGGTAATCGAGGTTTGCGTTTTTTTACGAGTTATTCTTGCCGTCATAAAACGCTCTCTTTAAAAAGAAACCACCGGAAAACTATCTCCTAGCTGTGTGTAGTAACTACTGCAGCATCCACTGAGATTGAATGAAACTGAGTCCTGTCTGTTTTTAAATGGAATAGAGCATCATAGGCTTAAGCTGCACCAGGGCTGGACACGAGGAGGAATTTCTTCACATAAAGGGGGATTAGACATTGGAACGGGCTGCCCAGGGAGGTGTGGAGTCACTTCCCTGGAGGTGTTTAGGGAAAGGCTGGACGTGGTCTAATTGACGAGGTGGTGTTCAGACATAGGTTGGACTCGGTGATCTCAGAGGTCTTTTCCAACCTAATTGATCCTGTGATTCTGTGATCTCCTAAGCAATGCATACAGTCAATTGCATCTTTAAGTTCAACTCCTCAGCAGGATCAGAGCAAGACTATACAGAGCAGTCTCTGTCTTATGTTTTAGTTCAGCAGTCAATCTACTGCCAGAACTCAGTTATTTAGTTTCCTGGATAAAACTGATATAATCCCTCCTGGCCACAGCTCAAGTCTAATCAATATTTCTGAAATGCTTTGCCACAAGTGAAATGTGCTACTGAAATGTCAAGTTCATTGTGGCAGTGGTTGTAGTGGCAGTAGGATGTACCATGGATTGGCTCTTTGGAATTAAGCATCATAGATCTCGGCACTATTCCTAAGGAAGTTAAAAGTGCTTTTCCCACTGTTTTCAACATAATTGCATTCAACTTTCAGGGATGCAATGGACAGACTGAATAACTGTGTGTTTTACAGAAAACAGTGTTGCATGCGAGGTCCTGATAAAAAAAAATTCTACCGAATGCTTGAAACTATAAAACTGGTTTTGGCGGAAAAAAAAAAAAGTCATACTTGCTCTGCAGCATTCAAATGCTTCTTCTCCTCATCCCAGCTTTCTTCGAGGTCACGAGCTTCCCCCAAAAACTCAGAAGACAAGATCCTGTGGTCGGGCTGTTTCTGCTGTGTGTATGGAGATGATCTTTCCGAGAACATGCCAGAGGACTTCACTTGTTTACCTCTGTTCCTGGCCAACGGGGCGGAGAGCTACATGTCTGTTGTTGGAAACTGGTTCCAGAAGACTTTTGACTGCATCTTCCGCCGTCTGGCCATCAGCCCCTTCAGCCTCAGCTGGATGGTGGCCATGTGGGCTGGGTGCAAAGTGGACAAAGCTGCCTCTGCCATGGAACTCGTTTTCTCTGTCCCCCACCTGTCCCAGCCTCTGGATATTTCATATGCCATCCACCCAGAGGATGCTAGAGCCCTGTGGGACACCATCCAAAAAACTCCGGGAGAGATCACTCAGGAAGAGGTGGATATCTTCATGGACTGCCTTTACTCCCACTTCCACAGGCATTTTAAGATCCGCCTGTCAGCTACAAAACTGGTGAAGGTTTCTACAGCGATCGCCTCGGCACACTGTGATGGGATTGTAAAGGTGAGGCTTTAAGAAGCAGGTTGTCCTAATGCTAGCCAAATAAAACAGCTGTACCTGAAGGTTTCACTTTCCTTTTGCATAGTTTCCTAGAAGAAGTTGTTAAACCCTTAAGCTTTTACTAGTCATACTTAGTTCTGGAGTTGGGAGAGCTGTCAGTACAGTATTTTACTGCTGTGTTGCAGCAGAAGCTACTAGTCTTGGACCAGAAATAGGTGTGTTAGCTGTGGTATGAACAGGGAAGTTTCTTTGGCCATAAAGGACTTTTTTGGACTTAAAAAGATACCAAATTTAATTCAAAACCTTTAAAAAAAGTTCACTAGCTTTCTAATATTGTAGTTATTAAGACACAGGCAGAAGACTCCTTTGCATGTGACCCTTTTCATAAAGAGGCTGGTCTTCCTATAGATATCCATATAATATCCTTCAAACCACTGAGAATAAACCCTTCAAGCAAGACAATAATTTCTTTTGAGGTAAAGAACAGTTCGTGTAAATGCAGTTGCTTGAATTTAGCCTGTCTACAATGTGCCTTTCATAGGGCAGCTGCAAACCACTGCATGTTAGTGTTACATTGCTCTTTTTTATCTGTAGTAGCTTAAAAGTGGCTGAAACAACTTTTTACGTTGCAGGTGGGTAAACACAAGATACCTCAGGCTTTCTGAAGAAGGGTGCTCTTGTGGAATGGGTATTGTGTAAATTCAGTCATGGCTTTTCATAATGGGGATAGAGTTCAAGTCAGATATATATTCAGGGAAAATAGGGTGATCCCTGGATACCTTGCAAACAACAGAGCAGCTGACTAAACACAGGGAGCACTTGGTAGTTGGCTTCCGAGCCTTTGAGGGTGTGGAAATCTGGCAGCTGCAATTTTTTTTATCGTGCCTTTTTTTTTTCTTGCAGATGCTACACAGCCAATACCTCTCTGGAGTGCTGATGCTACTGACAGAACTCGCAATCTCTCAGATACAGTGACAGCCATTTCAGCAACTCTTCATGCTACAAAGGCTTCCTGTCAAACGATGTATGCTGGGAAACCAACAGGAAACTCACTCCTGCAGCATCTTCTTTCCTCTCATGTTGGTTGTCCAGAGCTGGACTGTACCTCCTGCACATAGTTCCCTAACAAGCTGTAACTCCATGCCACACACAGCCAAAACAAGCAGACATTTTGCCCTAAAGAAGGGCTGCAGTGCAAACTTGGGGAAGTTCCTGAGCACCTTTGTTTCATCAGAGTCACTCTGTTCATTTACGTTTAGGAGATGAACTCTGCAAATTCCTGGTGCAACTTTCTGACAGGTGTTTCTGTTGTTTCAAAGGGCAAGTTGGTTTTCTTAATTAGACAGCCTAAGCTACACAGACCTTAGCCTTAGCTAAACTGTGACTACTCTTGGGCTAGTCTAAATGCAAAGTTCAGCACACCTGGAAGAGGGTGAATGCTCTACAGTCCAGGGCAGAAAAATCCAGGTTTCTAGCTCCCTTTGTAGGCCACTTGGTCACGGTGATAGCGTTCATCTACATTCCAGTTGTCCTAAGACTGACAGCTGCCTTGTGTCCAGCCTGTTGGTCCTCTCAGATGAATTAATACAAAGGAAAGTGAGGTCTGTAGATAGGCTTTGCATGATGTTTGTATCTTGGATGTGATCCTATAGGCCAGAGAGCTCTCAGGGTTAGAGTTGTGTGCTAAAATCTTATGTTGGAGCTCTCCCTTCTAGAGCAGGTAAGAGCTCACAGGGCTAGTGCACAGTGCCTAGCCAGAGATTAAAGGGGCAGAAAGGAAGTAGTACCTGCTAAGTCTTAGGATTTTTGTAATATAGTACTAAAGAAAGAAAATATTTTCCATCTTTTGTACATAGACTGGTCTTAAGGAAAGACCACGTATGCCTAATTAAATATTATCCTTGCATGGTGCTTACTTAAAACTATAGCTTACCTTACTAAACCACCACTTGTTACCTATTAAATAATTTTGTGAGCAGCAAAATTTCAAGTCTAGTCTCTTGCTTCACACTTGTGCAGCATTTCTAGGTGCTGATGATTTGTGCTGGGACCTTCTCCCTAAATAGGGATGCAAGTTTTTTTCCTTTTCCCAATGTAAAACTGCTTAACATGACATAACTGCATGCCTAGTTCCTAACCTATTTCCAGAATTAGACAAAGAAACATGCACTTGTTTTTAGATTTTTACTAGTTGAAGATGGATTATTTTTGCATGTCAAGGCTGCAATCTGTGGAAACTCTTACCCTGGTAGAAGGAGCTAAGTGATCTTCTGAAGATCTTGACAGCTCAGCAGCTGCTTAAACTATCACTTCTGGTGCTTTAGTTTCCTTCTTATGAAATATCTTAGACAAAGTTTGCTATCTGGAGCCAGAAGAGCACTGGACAAAGGAGTACAAGGTGTCACAATAACTGGCACCTGTATTTGGTTTGAAAACACAACTGTTACACCCAGGGTTTAGTTTTAAATCTAATGCTCAGGTCTTTCCAACAAATTTGCATAAAAGAGCTCTAAAAAACCTACATTCTCTACAGCCTCTTTTAACCTCTTCCTTGCCTTGTCCTCATTGATAACTGCAGTTAAATGAGCAGAGACAGATTTAGCCAGATATTTAGCAGAGATGCTTCCTTCCAGAAAAAAAGCTGGTTCTGAGTGATGTGCTTCTAATTGAAGGGTAACACTAAACAGCAGAGGTTTAAGTCCATTTTACTTGGACTGGTATTTGGAAAAAAGACTCCAGCATCTGTGTCCACATAAACCATACCCCACTGCTTTCACCCCAAGGAACAAACCAAGAACAGCATAAAAGAAATTTATTAAGATAGCACTATTTATACAAGTTACTCATGCTAGAAAAAAGCATAAATGATACATGTAAACATTTGTTTACAGAATACTTGTTTTCCTTGTAAAGGTGCAAATGATCTCCAATGTAAACACAAGAATACCGACCTTTAGGGGGAAAGGGGCTTTTAAAAAAGGTTTAATGACCCATTTATGACTGTAGTGTAATTTTTACTATATTCAAGCACATTAAAGTCTGAGTTACATGAATCAAACTATGAAGTTAAAGAACTTAAGATGTCAGCACTTGCCTTTTCCCATCTCAAGAATTTACAGTCCTCCTACTCTTTTAAACCCAGATTTAGTAAAGTCCACAGTTAGATCAGGTGCAAAAGGTCATTCTTTCATACTCAAGAGAAATTACAGTGCAAACAGAACCATTGAGTCTTGAGTTCCTCCTTCCTCTACCCCCACCCCTGGATGCCTCCAATTACTCACAGTGCCAGCAAAAAGTCCTTCCCCTCCAAAATCTAATGAGCCTCATACCTTTCCCTGCTCTAAATATACACAGGCAAAGTGCACAAAAATCACTAAAAGGGAGGGCACCATCTCATCGTGGTCTGGAATTCTAAAGACACAGACAAGAGGGCAGCTGAGGTGGTGCTGTCTAAGCCTTTTCCAGCAGGAAGGAGCTGGCTGCAGGTCTGCCCTTCTAGCAAGAGCACGAGAAGTGAATGACAGAATTAACATACGATACCTGCACCCCAGCTTCAGGCAAGAACTGATATCTGGGAGGCAACAGGAGGAAAAAGGCTTTTTTAAGTGAGCAGATGTTTCACAGTTCACATACAGGGGAGAGGAGAGACAAAAGCTGAACTTTTGTACCATACACTTCTACAGTAAAAAGGCATCGTTTGAAATCCTTTTCTCTCTCACCCATTTTTGGGCACTTCACTGATTCAGTCGATAGATGAGAGTTCCAGTTCTACTTCTTGCCTCCAGCAAGAGTGGAAAGATACTCAGGGCACCCATCCTCACAGCTCTCCTGTACTCTAAGAGACCCTAAATCATACCACAAGGGCTGGAACCACAACAGCTGGCAGGACACGGCCCTGCCCAAACCACCAGCTGGTCGAAACGCAAATCACACATATATACATATATATATTGAATACATATATATATATAGATAGATATATATATGCACACATATATATGTATATAAAAAGCTGGAACTATCGCTGTGAACGACTCAAAGAAAATACATGATACAAATTAAATGAAAAAATAAATATACTCTGTGCACAGAAAAGCTTCTGTGCAAAAGGTGGCACCTTGCAGGTCAAGTACTTTTTTTTGAAGCTCTCTGTAAATAAGGCAAAAGCAATGTTTTCTGTATCACTTTTCTCTTTCGCCCACCAAACAGCTGCCACATCCACTGCTCACACAGCAGGAGGGAAAGCAGGAAACCCTCCTCCTTGCCAGACTCCCAGTACAGCATGTAGGCTCTACGTCAGCATCGTTTACGCTACAGTAACTGTTACAGTTTGGTTTATTTGAAAAATGTAGACTATTTAGAAAAAATATGGACATAAGCAACACTTCTACTTTTGTCCAGTGGTTCCCTGGAGTCTGACAACGTGGTCTCCCGTTGGGCACACTCTCACAGAAGTCATTTTTGTAATTCCATAGAAAGAGTCACCGGCTCAAAGAGTTACATTGGATCTAGACCGTGCATACTAGAGCTGCAAAGAGGTCCAGTGTCAACAAGTCTCTTCAGTTTTTCTAGGAATGAGAACCAAGGGGACTCCCTCCCGCTGGATGCTTACCATATATGGGATTCACAGTGTGTCATTTTGATAACTCCTACGCCTCCTCCCAGCCGCCGGTAGTTCATCCCGCCGTACAACCTGCAAGGACAAGGTTTTGGGGTCACACTGGTTCACAGCCCTCATGGAGACACCATGGGGACCAGCCTTTGGGAGAGCACACTTTGGAGCTATCATGGGAAAAAAAAAAACCAACCAGCCCCGGTGAGCACACTAGACCAGCACCAATTTAAAGCAGACCATGAAGAGGTTGGGTAGCACACATCTCACACATTTCCAAGGTAAACAGCTGTATTTTCTCAGGCCTTTCTCTCTCAAAACAGAAACTGCTTCTCCTTTTGACACCAGATTGGTGTTACTCAAGTAATGGCTTCTTTCTCCCTGACTGAATACACAAGAAAACAACTTTGCAGGCTGTAGCTGACCTTGGGCTACATTTTGGGTAACACAGGAGCAAGAATTAGGTTTGCTCCTCACAATTCAACCACTTTTATTTCTAAGTGTTTTAGTAATTTTATATTCTAATACCCTAAATTCAGCTGATTCAACGAAGATGTAATGCATCCCAAGCACCATGTGTTTACTGGAATGATGCCTGCATTTCATATGGCTATCTGATCCCTATAGACTCCAGCATCCTAATCACTTCAGCTGCATATTCCCATGCAAGGGGACATTCCCCCACTGCTGCTTGTGACAGCCCTTCTCAGCAGGAAAGGGTTAAACTAATACTATTACCAGTAGGAATAAGGACATTAATTTCCCTCTATTCCCTACTCCTGCCAGATTACTACAGCAGCAAGAACACCCATATAAGTTTGAAACTAATTAGATTTGGGAATAAATACACAATCAATTGCTTTCAAGTATAGTTATGACTAGAAAAGGCTACTTTTCCTATTTTCTGCTCTACATATTTTGGATCAGCAATTGAATATTATTTCTCTCAGCTTATACACCACATGAAATTCTTCCAATTGCTGTCTTGCAGACTTAAGGGAATAAACATCAGAACTCCCAAGTGTTCTGTTTGAGCTCCTCCAAAATGATTTGGAAATTGCAGCCTCAACTTGAAAGCAAAACCTTAGTAGGCCAAATTCTACATCACGGCTGTGAGTTCCTTCTGCTAAGGGCAAGCTTAGTTTTACTGGGAAGCAGGAGAGACTCAGCCCAAAACAAAGACAAGGGGAATACTGGGATACTTTTCAAAATGTGATTCCCTCTTACACTTGCAATGCAAGGCAACAGCCACAGTGTGAGCGTTGTGCTGGCTCTACCACACCTGAGATCTTTGCTGTGGTGTGCATCACCTTTCTAGTTTGGCTGGAACAGCTCCAGCTGGGTGGCAGCAGCTCCAGCTGGATTTCACTACTGGATTGTTTCCCAAACCCAAGAGTTACCTCCATGTGTTAGCATCTGGATCAAACACCTCAATGGTCTTCAAGTATGTCGTGCCATCAAAACCCCCCACTGCCATCAGCTGTCCATTCACCACGGCGAGGCCAACCTGCAAAACAGCCATCACAGACAGCAGCTACTTAGCTGGCAAGTCCTGAAAAGAAAGGCTGAAATGAAAACATTTACAAAAGGATTTAATAACCATGTTTGGTGAAAGGCAGTCTGCAGGAGAGGGTTGGGGTGTTTTTCTTTAGGGTGTGGCAGAAATAAAATACCCTAAAAAATGAGAGATGGAAAGTTAAATATATATCTCAAACTAGACAATCTCTTAGAGAAAAAGCAGAAGGTTCCCCCTATTGACAGCTACAAAAAGTAGAACCATTTGAATGATAAATAGATACATGAGAATCTAAACGTTTTCCATCCAAAACTTATGTTCTGGATTGAAATTCTCCCTCAAGTGTGACTTGCTGTGACTTCCAGCCCACAGCCTGGAACACTTACTTAAAGTAGAAGAAACACAGGTAAGCCCCTGGTCCCAAACCTCTCAAGCTGGGGCTTGGACCACCTGTAAATCACGTTGGCCCCCAGCCTTTCTGCTTAGCCATTCTGCAGAAGCACAAAATCACTGAAATGTCAAATAGATGATCACTTCCAGCAGCAAACATGTAGTATAACAGAGAAATAGCAGGAACACAATGTAAAATGGTCCTCGTTTTGGCTTTGAGGAAGTCAGAAGACTCAGGAGGGCTGCAGATATAGATGCATCTGTTAAGCAGTTTCTACAGAAAGTAAATATAAAAGCAGCTGATAAAAAGTCAGTGTCTAATCAGTAACTAAAACGAACAGTGTTGGACAGTGTACCATGTGCTTTGACGACAAACAAAAACATGTTCTCTGCCTCCAAAACCAGCAGTTGCTCAAATTATGATTCATACTTGCCTCACCAGGCACTGAAATACTAAAATACAAGATAGAACTAATCCACTCTTTACTATATAATCCAATATCCAGTGATAAATACTCGTAACACCTGCATGTGCCCAAACACGATGACTACTTAAAACAGTGTGTTAAATCCTTCGTTCACAAGTCTACAGAAAGCACCAAGATTAGCAGTTGATGAGACCATGCTGTCACTCTCCATACCCGTAGGATTCAGTGAAGAGAGCCAACAAAGTAAGCCCAGAAACGCTGTTCCCACACGCACCTCATGGCAATGAAAAAACTTGAAAGGCTGGAAATTTGTATCTAAATACATGCTTACCCAATTCCTCAGCTTTTTCCTGAGAAAGTGGGTATTTTCACCTCCTAATTCATCCAGAGATACTCAGGTACTATTAAAGAATGCTATCAAAATTAGAATCTCATACCAAGTGCAGCTATGTCACCAAGTAAAAACCTAAAAACTCCTCTGCTTCAAGCCTAAGTAGTTGACTCCATATATAAAAAGACCCTCAAATGACTCCATTTTCCCATCCTCAGGCACTTTAAACATCTGCCATGGGCAAGACATGGCTACCACTTCATTCTCTAATCTTGCTAGAGAGCTTTTTGCAAACCTTTTCCCTCACAGAGAAATCAGACACACAGAGAGAAATCAGAGGGAAAAAACCCCACAAGCTGCCACTCTACCCTGTGCTCTCATCAC
>JAWWLV010000005.1:28951863-29043295 GCA_035041135.1 Platyrinchus mystaceus | reverse complement strand
AGAGAAATCAGACACACAGAGAGAAATCAGAGGGAAAAAACCCCACAAGCTGCCACTCTACCCTGTGCTCTCATCACATGATTATGTGTGGTATGGACAAGCAAACCAAACCAAACTCACTCCGCTCCGGCGGGACGTCATGGCCACAACAGGAGACCACTGGTTGGTCCGAGGGTTGTATCTCTCAGCACTGCTGAGCTCTGTTGTATCATCCCTGCCTCCCACGGCATAGATCATGTCCTGGTACACTGCGCAGCCCAGGTGTTTCCTCCTTGTCCCCATGGGTGCGATGGTGTGCCAGCGGTTCTCCTGGGGGTTGTAGCGTTCCACTGCGGAGGAAATGACACGGCTTTGGACAACAGGGCTGGCAGGCAGTGGGGGGTTTGCACTTCTGAACCCTCATCCAAAGTCTTGCTGTAAAGACACTACAATTCTGACACAACAAAGGTATGATGAACCAGTGTGTCCTCTCTTTTCTTCCACAGAACACTTGTTATTATCTCTCCTGGCCCTACACAACCAATCACATTCAGATCTTCACTCAAGAGGGAGCTGGCAATGCTACAAACTGCACTACCATCTTGCAGCAGTTTTACCTTTGGCATCTTCCTTCCTACAGCAGAAAAGGGCTGCTGCAGGAAAAAAAGATGTGCTTGCAACTGCTATGCAAATGATCAAAGCACTGCATTCAGGACACACTGACAAATGCAGCATGGAGGAAGAAAAATACGACACACACAACTAGGTAATAGGGGCTCAAGCCTGGAGGGTGAATTACTGTATGGCAAAATACTATTTAAAGAAGAAAAAGCACCTCAAACTGATCACTAAAATATTCAACAGCCATCTGGGGACACTAAGGACAAACAGGACCTTGACAAGTGCTGACTGGAATTAAGTGACAGCAAAGCCATACCAGTATTGAGAGGAGATGTTCCATCAGAGCCTCCCACAGCATAGAGGAAGCCTCCCAGCACAGCCACTGCAACTCCCAGGCGCCTGGTGCTCATGGAAGCCACTCGAGTCCATTTGTTTTCTTTGGGATCATACCTGGCAGAAGGATAGACACCAGAGTTAAGTGCTGACATCTTCACAAAGGGGCAGCAAGACTGGCCTGGACTCGATGATCCCTGTGGGCCACTGCCTGTCGAGAGCGAGCTTGTGGGAATCACCAAACGGGCTCATGGAGTCTATTGAAGTGATGCCATTTATTGTTTTTTACACTCTTGCTTATATGGGGTTAGTAATGCTGTACACGTGCTGGTTAGTATACATGTAACAATATAATTGGTTTCTGTCACAGTCCCGCTTTGATCATGCACACCGTAATTGGATAATATAACTGTTCACGTGCTACTCTTAATTGGCTACTTCTAGGTTCTAATCTAACTTGCTTCATTATCTCATGTAACACTGCTAAGGAATTTTTCTCCTACTACTAAGCTGTGTTAGGCCTTTATGCAGGCCTCACTCCATGTTTGCTAGCCCATATCCCAACACCTGCCAACTCAGAATGTTCTGTGATTCTCTCCAAACAAAAATCATTCTAAGATCTGCATAGTTTCTACCTCCTCTCCAGCTTGTCCTACGTCAACCGCACCTTTCAACAGACCCTCTTTCTCCCTGTGCCCCACATCTTCCTCTTTTTATTTTTGTAATAAAAAGTACCTTTCCACAATGTTGAGACAAGAGACACCATCCTGGCCACCCACAGCATAGAGGTAGCCCCCCAGAACTGCTACTCCAACACTGGTCCTGCAGGTGCTGGTGGGGGCCACATCACTGCTCCACTGATTGGTCTTGGGATCATACCTGGAAAAAAACAGCACAAATTACTTAAGTCTGCTTTAGACTCCCATGCTCAGGAGCTACTAAGGCTGTGAAACCTGCCTGTCTTGAGCTTAAACTGCAACACAGCTCTTTATAAGTCGGATAAAACCCCTGAAGTGATATAATGCATCCAAGTTCATGTTATTCTGGGGATGTTCAAACTGCAGCTTGAGATGATTCAAGCTGAAGATCAAAGGTTCAGGTTCCTGAGACAGCAGGTTAGCAGGGACTGGCTGGCATGTGGTAACTTGCAGCTATGCAAAGAGCAGCAGCCAGAGTTACTCTGCTCTGTGTTCCCTGCAGTTCACATGAGAACTCAGCCAGCACTGGGACCTGCACTTCCAGATGAAAGATGAAGGAACCAGATGGACTTGGGAATCCACAGACAAGGGAAGATGGTGCATAGCAAGAAAGTGCAGGACGTGGGAGATGTAAGGCTACAGTCATGGCTTGAGAAGCTGGGAATATGCAAGGAGATAGGTGGGAAGATGGGGAGGCCCAAGGAGGGAGGAGATATTTGTATAGCTTATTGGATTTGTTACACAGCCAAGATTTAGAGTACTAGAAGATTTGAGTCATGTTTTGAGTACAAGATTTGAGTCATGTGGCTTTTAGGCATGAGAACTGCCATATGCAGCTCCCAGAAACAGGAAGCTTAGTAAAACTTGTTTGACTTAAGTCTTTCACAGGTCTAAAACTGACCTATTTTCCTTCTTCTAAGTGCCAGGGTTCCTTAATTCTCTAGTTGCCACTCCACAATAAAATTCCAGAATCTTTCCCTCAACAACTAAGAAATGCTTACTGTAACCTCAACTTCCTCAACAATGCTCAAAAACAAACCAGCAATTGCTAAGGAGGTTAACCAGGATCATCACTCCTCCCACCAGTTTTACCCAGACCCAACTCTTAGAGATTCCTGCCCTATTCCAAAGGCTATGGCTTGTCCCATTAAGCTGGGGATAACATGACACAAGCTGCTATGCATGAAGTCCTAGTTCAGCAGCAAAGCAACACAGTATTGAAGGAGTGTGCAAGGGAGGAGGAAACACAGACAATATGTAATGTAAATTTCAGGTTTTCAGTATAACAAGAACACATTTGGCAAAACGAACTCATTTCTAAGAGGCTGCATCCAGGTTAAAACATTCAGAGTCAACATTCTGCACAGTGGCCTTATGGAGACCAACCTTTCTACGCTGTTAAGATACGAGGAACCGTCGTGGCCTCCCACAGCATAGAGGAGATCATCCAGAACACTGACTCCAACGCCACAGCGCCTTTTGCTCATGGAAGCCACCATCCTCCACTCGTTGGTCTGAGGGTCGTAGCGCTCCACACTGGAAATCGCATCTCCGCTACACCAGCCCCCCACTGCAACCAAACACAGGAGACAGTGCCACTCAAACACCCTGAGCTCACCCACTGCATGTGCTCCTGCTACAAATAATCCCTTGGGACTCTGCCAGCCGTGACCCAGTAGCCCCATCTCTGAGTCATTCTGAAGTTTATAATTAGAAAAAGGAGTATGATTTTCAATAGCATTAACTTAAGTTCAGAAATACTGTGGCATTCACAGCACCAAAGAAATCATACAAGTAAGAAAGTGTAAGTTAAGGCAAACCTCCAAATATTAATGCACAGGTCACTTCACAAATATGTTGTGAAGACTGGCATTATGGGAACACCACCACCAGAAAAGCCTGCCTGGAGTCTCCTGGCCTAAGCCAGCAGGGATGATACACAGAATCACAGGATATTCTGAGATGGAAGGGACACACTAGGATCATCAAAGTCCAACTCCTGGCCCTGCATGGGACAGCCTCAAAGATCATACCATGTGCCTGAGAGCATTGTCCAAGCACTCCTTGAGCTCTGTCAGGCTTGGGGCTGTGACCACTTCCCTGGGGAGCCTGTTCAGTGCCAGGTCACGCTCTGGGTGAAAAACCTCTTCCTAAAACCTAACCTAGACCTCCTGACACAGGTTCATGCCATTCCCCTAGGGTCAATCACTAGTCACCAGAGAGCAGAGACCAGAGCCTGCCCCTCTGATTCCCCCCGAGATGAAGCTGCAGGGTGCGATGAGGTCTGTCCTCAGCCTCCTTTCCAGGCTAACAAACCAAGTGACCTCAGCCACTCCTGTATGGCCCCTCTAGACCTTTCACCACCTCTGTAGCTCTCTTGTGGGCACTACACACACACCTGCAAAGATACACACCTGCAAAGAGCACCTCTCCACAGCGGATGGGTTTGCGTGGCCTAGTTCTTGGTCCCTGCATCAGCGGCCGCTCTTGGGGCAACAGCAGATAGTTTTTAGCTTCATCCACTAGATCCCTGTGCAAGACAGGAAAATATTAATTCCTAAAGCTCACCTGCAGTCTCAGGAGAAGATATGAATCAGAACTGATGGGAAGAGCAGCCAGCACTAGGCGTGCTCTTCAGGTATTCACAGATCACACAAGTGCATAAACAGCTCTAGTTAAAACTCACACTGTCACCTAAATACTCATTAGCTGCTTACAAGCCATTTACACAGTGACAGCACTAAACCAGTACCAATATTTGGCCAGAGTTAATAAGATATCACTTGCTATAAAAAGACTGATAAAAAAATATGACAATATATTCGTCAGGCTTGCTGTCCAGAAAAGAAAAACCCAGTCTGCCTCAAGCTAAAATTTATCAGTTGTTTTGCCTCAGAACAGAACAGGAGTTGTAAAGCACACAAATACATAATACACACGCAACCAATAGATGGAGATAGTACCCTTTGATGAATATTTTCTCCATCAGCTCTGGCCAGCTCACACTGTCCATCCATTCATGACTTGCCACCTGGACTAATCCTAATATTCCAAACCCTTGAATAAAACAAAAAAAGAACAAAAAAGTCCTCCTTCCCTCTATGAATGTGGAATTCCCCCAGTATGAATGCTTATTCAGGAAGAGAAGAGTTCAGCCTATCCCCTGGACATTTTTACAACAAGCACAAGATAAATCATGTGCTTTATGGACGATACAGAACTCTGCAGAGCCAGAAAGGTGACACTTGTACCATAAGAGGGGGAAATGACAACTTCCCTGCATTAGCACTGTGGGAAAGAGCAGACTCTAATCCCAGAGTCCAATTCAATTACCAAAGTGCAGACATTTTACATACAAAAACTACTTGAACTCTTACTGAGATCATCATGAAAGCCATGCAAAAGCTAAGTTGTAATAAAAGGCCATGACTAGAGGGGGGAAAAAAAGGCAAAATGGAAATCAATACATTGAAAGGTCAAACCAACAGCCAAACTGCACACTCAAAGTTTGCTATTTCCCTGAAAACTAGAAGGAAGAAAAACACTTCTAGGGAGACAGAAAACACTTTTTCTTGCTTCTCTTTTCCTCCCAATTGCAAAAGATGAAATTGTGAGGCATCACCCACTTAGCACTGACAGATCAGCACAGTTTCAGAGAACAACACAATCCAATTCTGCGAATCACTGAGGAGATTTACCGGCATTCCTCATCACTCTTAATTAGCGGATCAGAACCCACTGTACCCACAAGGAACTTGGGACTCAGCAGGGGCAGACGGACATGCTGCAGGACCTGAAACACAAAACAACATAACTGGTGAACCACATACACCCACAGAGATGGAAGAAGCCAAACGGAAAACAAAAGAATCACAGAATGCTTTAAATCCCTTCCAACCCAAACATCATCTGGTTCCAATTCCCCTGACATAGGCAGGGACTCCTTCCACTAGACCAGGTTGCTCAGAGCTTCACCCAGCCTGGCCTTGAACACTTCCAGGGATGGGGCAGCCACAGCTTCTCTGGGCAACCTCTTCCAGTGCATCTCACCGTGCTCACAGGGAAGAATTGCTTCCTACTATCCAATGTAACCCCGCCCTCTGTCAGTTTGAAGCCATTCTTCCTTGCCCTGTCTTTCCTGGCCCCATCAGCTTGTAGGATAACTTCAGGTACTGGAGGGCCACAATTAGGTCACCCCAAAGCCTTCTCTTTTCCAGGCTGAACAATTCTCTCAGCCTTTTCTCATAGGAGAGGTGCTCTATCCTTCTAATCATCTTGGTGTCCTCCTCTGAGCTTGCTCCACAGTGGCTAACAAATTTTGATAAACAGTTAATAATTCCTATGGCACACATGCATGGGCATTTACCTCCCCAAAACCTGGCACTTTAGTTAAATACAGCTCATCTTACAGCACCTCTGCCTTTTCAATATGCCAATTCAGATACCCAAAAGAAAATCAGTCTTTGGAAGGGGACAATCCACCGGATCTATTAACAGCTGAAAACAAGGTCACAGTTGGAAACCTTTAAAAAATGACACAATGTCAATACACCTGCCCGAACGCTAATTTAGTTAGTAGTTTTATCAACCACTTAGCTCTTTTAAACCTGAGTGGCATTGCAGAGCAAATGAACAATAAGTAATAACACTCCTTTCACAATGGTTTAGAATTTGGAGGTGTAAGCAGGTATAGACAGTTATAAAAGCATTAAGAGCTGACTTGAGAACAGCAGGTTTTTCCAGTTTGGTTTATTTATTTAAAGCCATTTTCAAAAGCTTTCCAGTAAATAAAGTTGCATTTAATGTCTACTTCCAAAGCAGAAACACTGAGGCAGGCAGACACACACCTCTTTTGATCAGCCAGCCCGAGACTTCAGAGGCTTTGGGCTGACAGCTTTGTCAGAATGGGTTCTGCTCCGTGAAATGCCTTGGCTTAGATGAAGCACTGCATTCCAACAAAACCATTCTGACAAGCTCCATGAGGGCTGAGGCACAAATCAAGCAGCAGAGCTTAAAGATGCACCACAAACCAAGACGAGCTTTTTCTTCTTCACTGTGTTTTTGATACAACACTCAGAGCAGTGCAGGCAGGTTTGTCTGGACAGACTGCTGGAGTGAGCTAGTTTGGCAAGTCCTACCTGGAAACAATCCAACAAATTCCCTATTTAAGGGTATAGCCAGTGCAGTTTCCAGCCTAAATGAAGGGACAGTGCAAACCACCTAACACAGGTGGGAGTCAGAGAGAAGTTCAGTGGCTCTGTGTGCATTCAGAACTGCTGTGGCACCACCCTATGACCCCTCCTCAGTCTCCCCCTGGATAAAGTAGCTGGGAATGTTACTGTGCTCAGGATTACCTGTGGTAGCTGTGGTCTTCTTTCCTGAATGCTGTACTTTACCCAGGCCATCACGGCATTGAACACTTGCTCTTCGCTGCGCACATTTAACTCGTCGCTGGATATAATGTCTATGAGCTGATTGGCAGGAAGCAGCATGAACTCCTCGCTCTCCATTACCTGGGAAAGCAAAAAAAAGTAAGAAAGTAAGGACCAAAGCACCAGAGCCACCACTCCAGCACTTCATGGACTAAGCCAGTAATATGTCAAATACACATGAGTTTCAACAGCAACATATGAAGGGTTTGCTGCACAGAGCAGAACTGCAGTCAGTCCCTACCAACACAACAAGGGCACTTTTAGATGGAGATGCAAGTGACAGGGAATTTTACACCAAGTTTTTTTATAGGACACTTCTAAAGGGTTAAACCACAGGACACACTGATCGGGTTTCAAAATTTAGGAAAAAACAAAGCCCTTCTTTAAAATCAGTCTCCTTGTCTGCAGTGTCTAATAAATAAGGCAGAAACAATACTGTGATAAATATGTGACTCAAAAGCTGTACCGGGGTAGAGAGATTCACAAGAAAAACAAAACAGTGCACAAAAACAAGAGTCTCAAACAAGTTACCAGAGGCACTGCAGAGAAAAGGGAAAGCCTGAATGCTGATTTGTGGCAGACCAGAAAATATTTCAGGAGAGGGACTCATTTGATCCTGCCTCTTTGATTTGCTCTAAATATATACATGGAGTATGCACAAGTAGAGATGCACTAAAGAGGGAATCAGAGCCTCCTGAGCCCCTAAGGACTGATCTCTTGTAAAATTCAAGCCACTGACAATCTGCAAACACATTAATTCCTTCAGCATCCCAGATAGCAACCAAGTTTCTCAAGAGGCTTTGGCTGCAGCCGAAGGACTGCTCACACAGCACAGCACAGAGCACACGTGAGTCACAAACACTGCCTTGAGAGCTCGCACACAACCACAGCTCCCGCACAGGCACCAGGTAGATGGGAAAGATGCGAGGATCCAAATAAAAACTGCAGAAATGGCTTGACTGATAACCACCAGCTCGGCTTCCCTACAAGCATCCCCAGTCTGTAGCTTGTAATCTCCGAGAGGTTCAATGGCTTGTCCTTATCGTATGCGACCACATTAGAATTCTGTGACTTATTTCCTGATTTGCTGCATAAATTAAAGAAAAACATTCTTTGACACTCTCATCTCAACAGCAGTCAGCTGTGCAGTCCTTTTAATTACCTAAAGAAGTTATTTAAGGGCACTGAACAAACATTCAGGAATTGCCAAGTAACTGACAACAGAAAATATTGTTAAAAAAGAACACAGCAGACAAAGAGATCCAGACTTGGTTCTTGGGTCCCATGGGCTTCCAGGGGCAGTAAGGGCCACAACAAGGCTGGCCCCCACACTGCTTAGGCCTTAGAACTGGGTTGGTCATAAAAGATCTTTATCAGCATTTTTCCACAGTCTCCCTCTCTTCTACAAAGACAAGTTTACGTGTAAACTTCCCTCCTACGATTTGTAAATGAAGCCTCAGACTCTGAAAACAGCAGCTCTGGACGTTTATGAGTTAAGGATGGTCATCCAGGCTCTTCCACCCTCATAAAACCCAGCTGCATCAATGGCATCACAAAACTCAAAGCACTAGAAGCACTTTAAATGGAGTTATTACTACTAAGCAACTTGTTAGTTTACATAGTAAAACAAATCATTATTTTGAATGCTTGGGCTTATTTTGGCTTAATTATAAGGACACTCATAATTACCTGACTAATATTAGTGATCTATTTGATTGACTTGCTAAACAAACAAGAATTGGATGGGTTTCATTTCCTCTGCAATATTCATGTGCATCACTGTTTTCACAGACAGAATAAATGTCAGACTATACAATATGGAGTGCAATTTTTGTCTCCTGATAAAAGCACAAGTTGTTCATCCTTAAATGTATTTTTCCCCTTCACACAGATGTCAAGAGACCAAGCAAGAAAAAAAAAAATACAAAGGCTGTTTTTGTACAGAGGAGTTGTTAATAGAACCATTTCACATTACATGCACAAGATTCACTAGGGCTTTTAGGCAAGAAATTAAACTGTGGGGGAATGGTAAAATTGGAAAAACATTTTACCCAGAAGTTAATGATGTAATGCAGCAATACACATAAAAATTAATAGAACCAGAGGTTAGCACAGCAGAGGACATGAAGCAATTCAAACTGCACTCAAAGTAACTGCATGGGCTGGCCTGATGCCTAGTGCTTAGTATTTCACATTGCCATCCAGGAAATTCCCATCTCCCTTTCCTATTTGCCAGCTTGGAGGAACCAGGACCATACAGCCTCTGCAGAGGAAGGCACATTTTTTTATCAGTTCTCAGCCTCCACAGTGGAGGATGGTTAAGTAGCCAAATCCTTGGCTTCCATCAGGGATTACCAATCCACCCTTCTGATGGAAAGCACAGGCAGAGGGAATACAGTCCCGACAAGCAGCACCACTAACATTTTCTGCAGAGAAAGAGTGAAAGCAAAATAAGTGGTCATTAGGGAATGAAGAGCTGCAAAACTCCTGAGGCACTGAAAAGGACACCAAAACCTGCCCAGGCCAAAGAAATAGTGCTCAAATCCGAGCCATTGTTTTCCAGAGGCTGCAATTCAGTTTAGTCAATTATAATTTGCATCATCTATGAGGAAAAGTGTTTTCTTGAATCCAGAACTTTTGCCATTGTGTGCTTTAACAGGGATAAGAAAGACAGAAAGTTGTCTTCAAGGGACTGCAAAAGAAAAGAAGCTCATAGCAAGCAGCTCTTAAAAGCCAGCTGTGTGTATTAATGCTAAAACATTTTAAAACAAAACTGTTAAGCTGTTAAAAAGTTATTTAGAGGCTTGTAAGCATGCCCTACTCATGTAATAATAAATTCTAACCATTAAAATGGCCAAGCACTGAAAATAAACAACCATCTGGTTACTATCTTGCTCCCCCCAAAAATGCAGAAGAACAGAAGTGCAGAGCAAGCACAGAGCACAGGAAATGGCCATTGAAAATGTAGGGTTTAGTGAAATCACCAAGTTCTACAAAAAACAAACTCGAACAGCAAATTCTATTTGGTTAGAAAAGATGCATTTCATTGCAACTTTTAGAGTAAACCGATGTTGCGTCCACAGTTAGATAACAAGTATTGTGTTCATTGTGTCCAACAGTCATGTTTTTGATTCTGCTCAGATTTTTCTTAAGTTCAACCTGACTGAAATGAATACAATTCCAACTGGCTTCCTGCATGTCCAAGATAAAGACAGCAAGCTGCAATCACTCACAGCACTTACACTCTGCTGCTTCTCTAGGAAAACTAAATTAGCATCAGGAGTTGATACTGGATCCCTTTGGAAGGGATCCACCTGTGAAGCTGGTGGGAAGAGATTTCTCGACAGCAGGCTACCTGTTCCAAGGGATAGCAGAGGGCAGTTTCTGGAAGAGGCAAGAGATGACTCTCTCTAGCAGATAACCTGACCTTCATGCTGAGCACACTCCTACAGAGTAGCTGCTTCTAAAACAACACAAATTCCTGCCCTTCCTACCAGGGCTAACTTAAGGGTTAGGCTCCTTTATGTATTTGGGTGTAATAGTTCAGTAAAGATCCATCTCTTGACTATTGCTCACAGAATCCTTAATTGTTATGCTGATCCTTCCCTGGACCAGCTGCTGGTATTTTTTTTTCCCCAAAATACCATCTAAGCAGAATTAACAAAGGATGAGATTTGAGTATATAAAGGTCAGCTACAATATTACACATCTGAATTACTTTCAACTTCTGCTGAATAATAGATGCCAAACTCTAGTTCTGCTCCAGCAAGGGAATCGAGGACTCCACTGAGGCACTGTGTGCTCCCCCATACACCCACTTCTCCAATCCCAGAGCTCAACATCAATTTTTTTGGTTCTACTGATGTGCTGTCCTTACTTAAACACCTGTCACATAGAATGCACAACATCTCTGAAAGAGGAATGGAATGTCATACCACTGTGCTGCCATGTCAGATTCAATGCCATATCCAACTACACCCAAGACCCTTGCCTCTCATGTAGCAATCACCACACAACTCTCAGAGAAGAAATGTTGTGATCATATACAAACCACCAATACAACACAGTACCTATCAGTACCTCTGCCCTCTTTCTTCCCCACCTAACATCTGGCACCCGTCACTGTTAGGGCATAGAGCAGATATGAAGGCAGGATTTGGAAAGCAGGAGAAAATGAGAGTTGCACAAAGCTCTCACAGGACACGTTGAGACATTTTACCCCATGACTCCAGCATGCCAGCTTCTTACCTCCTGGAAGTTATGCTGTGTGAACTTGTCAGCAATCCTCAGCAGTTCACGGCACGAGTGAGTGTCAGCAAAAGCTCGGATGCCCAGACAATTGGAAGGGTCCAACTGTCTCTTAAGGAACTCGCAGCAGGCCTCCTGGATCTCGGCCAGCTGGAGCAGGCAAGCAGCAGGCAACAAGGTCTGGACATTCCCCTCTTCTACAGTGATCTGAGAGGTGTAGGCAAAGTCGATCAGCAGTTCCATGGCCCTCTCGTCGATGTCCCTGATCACGACCTCCGTCTGCCGGGACTCTGCCAGCTCCCCGGTGAACATGGCTCGGAAGTAGGGGCTGCAGGCCGACAGGATCACCCTGTGGGCGTAGATCTTCTTGGCACCCACTACCAGCACCACATCGCAGAGCTCCCGGTGCTTCCGGAGGAGGTTGATGACTTCCAGCGTCTGCCGGGGGTGCTTGTCGGAGATGTAGGGCATGCGAGCGGGCTGCGGCACCCCCTCGGGCAGCTTGTTGGGATCTCCGAGGGTGCAGCGGCTGGTCACGTCCATTCCGGTCTCTCCTGGCCGAGTACTGGTACACCTGCAGCGCAGGAAATAACAGTACAGCACCATCGTCAGCGAGCCCACCACCAGCCGAGCACCAAAGCCCTGCAGCTCGCACCGGTCACGAGCACAGAACCAGCAGGGCCCGTGAGTCTATGCTGGAAAACAGGCACATGATCACACAAAAGAGGAATCCATCTCAAACCCAAGCTTGCTTGGAAGTAAACAAATGCCAACTTGCAACAGGCTTCTGTTTATAGCTATTTTTATACGCTTTCTATGACACACTGCTGTAATATCCAGCTACACTCACATATTTATGAACTGAACCTCGCAGTAGCCTCGTGTGGTGGAGAGGCATTATCCCCATTTCAGAGAGTGACTCAAAGCAGAGATCAGCTGACTTGCCTGCTGTCACTTGAGTTTTCTTTGACAGAGCTGGAGATGGATTTCTACTGCAAAGAATTCCAGTTCCATAATTTAACCAAACTTCTCTGTTCTTCTACCTAGGTTTTTAATAGGGTTATAAAATAATCACTGTAATATCTGAACACACTGTCTCACAGACTTCAATAACTTAAGATGGCCTGCAGCCTACCATGAGTATCTTTCAGGTTCACAGAATACGCATTTAATCATCACCTTTTCAGTTATTTTTGAATTATGGAGGCTCCTGCCTCAATCCACCTTTCCTGACACGTTTCAAAAGAAGGTTAATCTTCCCAAGAATGGCAGAGTAAGGACTACAGAAGGAAATAGTCGAAACAATCCAAGTGTCCACAACTATCAGTCCACCAAGAAAAGAAGATACTGAAGTCAGGATGGTAACTTTGGAGATGAAGAATGACTTAAGAATACATAAACTAAGTTAATGGCACAGAGTAGGGAAAATGTTCTAGCTAACTGATGTCATTCTTTATGGCAGTTCAGGTACCTTTCCTTTATCACTCACATCTCTGAAGAGATGTCAGCTCTGCCACAGCTTAAGTGCAATATCCTTCTGCCCAGCAGCACAACCACGCTGACAGATCATGCTTCACAACATGTGTGCCATGACTCCAGAAAACAGGAGCCCTCAGGCAGTTCCGCAGGGATGAACCAAGATGGCACATCTCTGACCTCACTTTGCACAAACATCTGCCTGCACCCCAAGCTTCACTGTCAAGTCACGACTGCAATCATTGCTAAACAAGAAGAATTAAACCGAGCTTTACTTTTAGCAATCAGACTAAATAAGCTCACATAACTGAGATGCCATTTTGCATGTTCCAAGCATGTGTGAATTTCTGCCACAAATCATACACAATTATTTAAAAAGATGCACCAGCATCAATGAAATATCAATTACTAGGAAAATAAAAGAAAATCAGGAAACTGTTGCCTCTTCCCATGCCAAAGGAAAACCATCACTTAGAGCAATAAAAGTATATTGAGCAATGTATCAGAATACTGATGGTTTATGGCTGTTGGAGATCTACTGAAAGATCCAATACATGCTGTCTCTACTACCAGCTTCTCTGGTGCACTGGCATATGTGAGCTGTCACTGCCTCACTTTGTCCATATTAAGAGTTAAAAGGAAATCTAGCTTGGCTTTGCCATTGCTCAATGTATTTTAGAGCAGGCTTGTAGGAAAGAATTAAAAAAAATAACTCGCATCTTTTCCTCTCATTATTATGTCAAATGCACTTTCTAACCACAGGGAAACCAGTCTCTTTGCAGCAGCTCAAATTATTCACTTGAATCGTAGCCTATTTTCCCATTCCCTCCACACCCTCTCCTTGATCATCATATTCAGATGTTTCAGACCATTACCTCTCCCTCATATCTTAGTTACACAGATTCAGCTGGGCCTCCCCCCTGGGTTTTGCTGCTTGCTCCTGCTCAGCCTCTGCACCTTAAATGCCTTGGGTTTTTTATCCCTACTCCATCTTTTTTACATCCATCACCGTTCTCCTTTCCTGACACCTCTGACAGATCCTTCTGCTGTTATACTGCTCTCGCTCTCCCCCACCCACTCTTGTCCCTCACAACCCAAATTCACCTTGTGGCGTTTGTTAACCCTTTTCAAAGCTCTGCCACGTTCCTCACAAACAATGCAGCTAAGACCCCTTAGCAGCAGCACACACAACCCAAATTTAATGGTACCTCTACAAAAATCTTGGCTGAAGATTAATTTACCTAATTGGCTTAACTTCACAGTCCTCAGAAGCCAAGGCCAGAGGGTAAATTATTTAATCCCTCTACCAAGAGATGGAAAAAGGTGGTGACAAACACTCCCCTGTAGAGTTTAGTTCTTGCTAAGCAAGCCAAGTGGATTTCTTTGTGCAATAGGTGTTTGAAACTACGTCAAACCAACCCCCAGGAGAAAGAAAAAAAAAAAAGGCGCTCTATGAAGACACACGTTACTAGAATTTTGGGCAGTTTGTCTTGACCAGGCTGTCAGTCAAAGCATCTAAACACAGAACAAGCATTCTCCAAATAAAACCCCATCTAAACACAGAACAGGCATTCTCCAAATAAAAAGCCATTTCACTTAATTACAGATCACAGGACATGGCACACATCCAGGACAGGACATTCTTTCATAGAATCATAGAATATGCTGAGCTGGAAGGGACCCATCAGGATCATCATCCTGGCCCTGCACAGGACACCACAACAATCCCACCATGTGCCCAAGAGTGTTGTCCAAATGCTTCTTGAGCTCTGGCAGCACTGAGGCTGTGACTACTGCCCCGAGGAGACTATTCCAGTGCCCAACCACCCTCTGAGCGAAAAACCTTTTCCTGCTATCTTACCTAAACCCTGTAGGTTTTCCTCAATGCCAAAAAGAGCCCTAAGGCAGATCTCAAAGAGCTTTTTAGACTGGCACAGGATCCAAGTATGGAAAGATTACAGTTATGCTGCCATGAGGAACACAGAGAAGCCTGCCAATCCCACCACCCAAGACTTCTTGCAGAGAAATGGGATGCACCATCTTATGCCACATGATTACTTGGCCAGATTTAGGCAGTAGCCCTAGTCCTTCCTAGCCAGGACAGAACAGGATTTTTCTGCCTAAATGAGGCCCTGCTGAACACTTTAACTAACTGAAAAGGAGTCTGGTTAGTAAGAACTGGAGCCATTCCTGCATTGTTCCCATCAGCATTTATCTGATGTATCCATACTGTATCCAGCCTCCTTCCTCCGGGAGAGAAACTGCTGGTTAATGATTAAAGAAAACTGAATGGATGGAAAAAAGAGTAATAATCAAATCAGAACTCCTGATTCATCCATAACTTACCTCTGGGTAATGCAGAAGCTAGTGATCAATGGGCTTAGGAATTTCCACACTGGATCAACCCAGATGTTTGATGTTAAGCACGGTGGGTTGCTGTTATACACAGGCAAAGAAGTGTGAATTGAAAGGACAATGTCTGATGGCATGTGCCTCCACGAGGATAATAATTCCACTGCATTATGTGTGCATTATGCATATATATGCATAGAGAATGAAATGATGAGTCAGTAGCTTAGAGGTGTGAAAGACAGAAGGCAGCACTTGATTCTCACATGGCAGGGGAGCTGCCTCCCCCCACACGCAGAGCTCAGAGCTGCTCCTGAATACTCGGGGTGATTAAGGAGGGCTGAGGATCAGGATCGGAGAGGAAATGTGTATGCAAGGATAAAAGATTCACACCCAGCCATGCAGATATTCTGGGATTAGCTTCCATCAAAATGCAGGGCTGGGGAAATCAGCAAATACAATGGGATTAAGAAAGGGCTGACAAAGGATCAGTTTTTGTAGCACACTGCTGAGAAGTACAAATGGGAGCACAGGCAGTCTGCAACACTAAGTCAGCTAAATAAACAGCCTGCTCTGCCTCCATTTTATTCTGCTATGCCAGTTTTCAAAACTTCATTCATTAACACAGCCACCTATGAGACATCCATGCTTACAGCAGCTTCTTCCAAAATTCAAAAAAATACCTAATAACACACCTACTGTCATAGAGCACTTTCAAATCTGCTTTTTTTGCTTATGGTAATTTTTATTTTAGCATGAGACTACGAGCTGGCTGTAACACAGTTCAACAGAAAACAACAGGGTGAAACAACTTAAGGCCTGTGAAACAGAACAAGTCTCAGGCTAAAAACATCAACTGAAATCCAAAAATCATACATTGCTGTAGTGGGTTTCAGTAGCAAGGGATTTTAGTAGCAAATAAAAATAACAAACCAAACCAATAGCGATTTCTGTCAAGGCCTTGCTTTGAAATTAACACATACACAAAAGAAATATTTCCTATACTCATTACAGAACTTCTAGAACAAAGTCCTTTGATTTGGCCCAGCCTTAGGTAACGAAAGTCACCACAACACTGCCAACTAAGTAAATGGAAATGCTTTTTTGTGGCAATCATCACTCTAGGAATTAGTCAGCTAAAAGTTTGATTATTAGTAAAAATACCACTGATTCATTTTCTTGCCTAGCCAGCAAGATTTCAGTATACTTTCTCAATGAAGTTAAGAAAACAAGCAGATAAACCTGCCTGCAGTATTATTTTATTTTACAGAAAAGGAGAACATCTGGTGTACTTGACCCTATTTACATTGTTTATTCACTGATCAAGCCCAGAAAACTGTTCCACCAATGAGGATGCCCACACTCTGAAAGATGAGATCACTGCTGGAGTCTTCCAAAACCTTCCTGAGCCTTTTGCATTTTGTTTTAAGCAAGAGTTATGTCCAAGCAGATGAATAACTTCCTGAGTGCACATGAGAGCCCCAAGTGCAAGATCAGGATCTGAAGCCTCCTTTCTATAGCAGGGTCTGCCTGCCTTTGCTCATTCCAGCTCTGATATAGCACTGCTGAAACCTGGGAAAAGGTTGCCAGGAAAAAGCTTGTGAGAAAGAGCTGGGAGAGCCTCCCCACTTTGCTTGGGAACTCCTCAAGCCTTCATGCCTACGTTAAAGACATGTCTGCACCTGACTGTGCACCCCAGTGATCCTGACCTGCTGAACTGGCCCCCTGGCTTGATCTCTGTCCTTCCTCATCCCTACGGACTTGCCTGAGGAGTATGGGACTTTTGGCTGACCCCGACCATCAGATCTGCTCTGCCCTTGTTTGGGTGTTGCAGGACCATGCCCTTCACTGAAGAGGTCCCCACTGCCTTGCTTTTACCTTCAGCAATACCACGTTCTCTTGCTTCCCTGACAGCGAGTAAGAACAGCCTGCCCCAACCGTCCCTTCATTCCTAATGCAAGACACATCCTGTTTGAGCATCAAAGCATTTTCTCTACTATAATCTTGACAGGAATAGCTTGAATTCCTTGTCTGCTCAAACTGTACTTCCCACCCTCTGAATTCATTTGATACCATTTCACTGTGTTTACTAATCCAGTAGTGACCAAGCCTCCCTCCCCTCTCTTTGCAGTTCTTCCCAGGACTCTCTCATGGCATTTTAAATGGCTGCAGACGCCTGGAGTAAAGGGATAAAAAGAAGTGCTCTGCCATCTGCTTAGCTGGACTTCAGAGGAAGATCTGAGCCCAAAATCCAATCGGAAACCTTTTATCATTTTCTGCTAAGACACACAGCAAAAGAACAAACAGAAATTTTAACAATCCACACAGAGGCCCTTAAAATGCGCAAATGTATTCAAGAAATGAATATAGAGCATGATACATAGATGTGCTTGTCAGGCCAGACTGCAGCAATAATAAAAAGCAACCCTCTACTTCTTCAACCCTGTGCTGTTACCCACCACTAAAACTACCCAGTCTGAGTGACAAATAGAACTTACACTATAGCACGTCCAAGGCCACAAACCCAGAAAAAGATACACGAAGTTCAGCACTTTAAATCTCTGCCTCAATGCGACACGCAGAAAACAGCAGGCATGACAATAAATCCAGAACCACAATTTCTCCACAAGGAACACGAAAAATAGAGTACAAGAAAACAAGAACACAAGCCAAACTAGTCACCAGTTTTATGCCACTCTGCAAAAACATTTTGATAAATGGAGCACAACATAAGAACCCGAAAAGCTGTGGGTTTATGATGGTTAAGATTTAAACAAGCTCCATGGTAGAAGACTAAGACGGACAAGAACTCATCTGCTATTTAATCTGTCTTGGAAAAAAAGGAATTCACTGTAAAAGTCACATAGAGCTCCTCATTGCCTAAACCACATTTCTTATCTTGGCAAAAGTATTGAACAATACACAGCCCCAGCGATGTCCATATCATGTCCCAGGCTTTACTCATTAGCTTAACTGCAGCAGCAGCACAGTCCTTTTTTGTTGCGCTTGAGAAGTTCATTTAATTAAACAACATCATGCCATTCTTCAAGGGCTTAAATGAGTATTTATTTATTTCCTCTTTACACAGAACTGAGGCTAATGGTTTCTGTAGCTAAAAATGCTCTGTATATTCATCTACGGTTAAAATTCTTGCCCTCTCTTATATGACTGTTTACAGAATTACTCATAATAAAGTTTTCCTCCTTTTGACGTCCCGAAGAGCACAGACTAAGCAAAATGCATGAGTTGACTTCACTTAGAGGAGAAGAACTTCAGCTTCCATACAGCCTGTATCACGTACAGAAATATATTTGCTGTTAAGTTCTGTCGTGGGATTGCCATCAAAAAGTGAAAAGCAACTAGAACTAGCAGGAAACCCTGTTTGCAAACCTGTCATCGTGCTGAATTACTGTGACAACTTTTTCTCTATATGACAGATAATGTTTCTGACATAACCACAGCAAGAACTCCCCTGAATTAAACTTCAGCTGCATCTCCAGCTCATTAGAGCTGAGGCAGCTGGCATCCATAATTAGAAAAGGAAATCTCCTTTTCACCCAAGACCTCACCCTTCAAACTCCCTCAGTTAAGGGAAAAATAATGCCCCTTGGAAATCAAGTTTAAATTTATTCCCAGGCAGATTATTTTATACAACTTGAATACCTAAGTAGTTAAACACTGATTTTTAAATATGACAGTAAATGGGGGAAGTAAAGAGGGGAGGGGTAGAGAATTACTACAACTTGTGTTCCATACTCTTCCTTAAAGACATCTGGTCTTGTAAATATTGAAAACTAAATCCATTGAAGTAAGGACTAAGGAGGAATGATTTATATTCTAGTTCTCCCAGTCAGGCTTTTTTTTAAAAAAAAAAACAAACTAAAACCAAACAACATTTTACAGTCTAAGCACACACAAAACCAACTCAAATCATTTCTCCTGTTTGGATAAGAGAAGAACAATTGTTTTTTGTACCTTACCTGCGCATTGGCTTTCCGTCCATGCACCGTGAAGAGAAACCTTCACCCTACACTTCAAGACCTGATTAAAAAAAAAAAAAAAAAAAAAAAAAAGAGGAAAAAAAAGATTATTCCTGAAGCAACGGAACCCTTTGCCCCCCTCTTCAGTCTGCCTCTAAGACAACAGAACTGACCACAACCACGTACTAGTGTGCCTTCAAGCTCTTACCCAGCTATAAATTCACAGCCCAGATTAATGATGCCCGGATTGCAAAGAATAAAGCAGAAGAAAACATTATCAACATTAAAAATATTTTCACCACAGCTGCATAAAGATTCCTTAGGCAAATGGAACACACACCTCATAAAGTCAGCAAACTGCATGCCTCCCTGAATCCTTAAGACTGTACTACCAAAGGAAAAAATATCTGGAGTAACAGGGTGCTCACTCTGACTCCTTGCTCAGAGACAGAAGGTATCTCTCTCTCACACATTTAGCAGAGATTTAAGGCAGGCTGGCACCTAATAAACAGCACAGCACTGCTCACCAGCTACACTGCAGAGCCAGAATTTGATAGAAGATAAAACTTGTGTCTGGAAACTGAAGATAACTGTGCCCCAGAGGTAAGAGAGATGCTAATAATGGTACTACATCTGCAAAGATTAATGACGCTGCCTGATGCCTGCTACACTTCCACTCCAAATATTCATTTTCTGAGACCAATAACAGTTGCAAACTGCACAGGCCTTTCATATTCAACCACTAACTTCTAATTCTAACGTAAATTAACCCTTTTTACAAGGGCATCACTTGTCCCAATTTCATTTTCAATGACTATTCACTTAGGAATATATTTAATTCAATTATTATTTAAAGCAATAAGCCTAAATTTTTGTCAAAAAAAAAATCTATTAACCAAACAGAAAGGTATTCTCCTTCCACACTGACAATCACAAACCTCTTCCCATCGAAAGGGGACTGAGAGATGGGAAACCACTCAAACTGTGGGAAAAGCAAAGACAGTGTGAGAATGAATTAACTCTTAAAACAAACAGATGCAGCAATTAAAAGGGAAAAGCTTTTAAATTTAGGAAGAATAAGAGCATATTTGGAAGACAGAGATTGTCAGGTTGGAACCCTGCATCCAGCAATAAACAAAATATTTTTGGCACAATTTAAATTAAACTACAAAATGGTTACAGCTTTATCTGGCTACGTAAAGAAGCACCTTATTTTACATGCAACATTCCCTAGATACTTTATCCCAGACACACAACCCGAGCAGTTCGCCAGTTGATGAAGAATAAGCTCAGACTTGCTGCCTGCCACACTTGCAAATTACTTAGGTTCATACCTCCCCGCAGTTAAAGAAAGGCAATTCCTCCTGGTTAGGGCACCGCATACCAATTTAAACCCGAGCTCTGGCTGTCCAGCCAGACGGAGGGGCTCCCGGAAAACCGAGCCTCCCCGCATTCCAGCGCGGGGAACACCGCTGGAAGCGGCACCTCCGCACCCTCCCGTGTGCGAGCACGCAGGGATCCGAGCACTTTGCACGTGGAAGGAAACGCGGACCAAGCTATTCTTAGCCCTTCGATTGCATCAGATTTAATCCCCCTAAACCCACATTAAAACCCCGAGGAGGAGGGGGGCGGGGGAAGGGGAAGGAAGAAACAACAACGACAACAAGAAAAAGCCATTTAAGCCGAGGTCCTTGGTGCTGCCCGCGGGGCAGCAACAGGCTGGAGGGGCGGTTTTCCAAGCACAGCCTGGGCCGGGCTCTCGGGCTCCCGCGGACACCACTCGGCTCTCGGCGGCAGCTCCGGCGGGACGGGCACCGGTGCCCGGGGCAGGGGCGGGAGCGGAGCCGACCCGCAGCGCGCAGGGACCGGACCCCGGCCCAGGGACCGAGCAGAGCCCAGCCAAGCCGAGCCGCGGAGCCGCGCACACCGCCTCCAGCGCCGAGAGAGGCGGGCCCAGGGCCCGGCGGTGCCCGGGCAGGGCAGGGCAGCGCTGCCGAGCCCACCCCGCCGAGCCCCGGCGGGGGCAGCCCCGCACGGCCCCGCACGGCCCCGCACAGCCCCGCCCGCTCGCTCGCTCACTCACGCCGGGCGCGGAGTCGCCGCCACCGATCCGCGGTCCCGCAGAGCCGCCCGAGCGCGTCCTCAGCCGCAGGAAGCGGCCCGGCCCCCGCCAACCGCCGCCGGTGCGCGCCGGGCCGCGCCCGCCCCTTCCGCCCCCGGAGCCGCCCGCCCGCCGCAGCCGAGCGCTCGCCGCGCCCGCACGGCCCTGCCCCCGGGGCGGGCACGGCCCCGCAGCGCCCCCGGAGTGGGGCTGGGCGAGAGCTCGGTGTGGTGCGGAGCGCCCGGCCAGCCCCCTGCCCCGCCAGCCCTGCCCTACCGTGCCACGTGGTGACCACTGACCGCGTCCTGCAGCCCGTGTCCCCGTGAGCGGCAGACGCCGCTGCGTGCACAGGGCCCCGTGGGTCATGTCGTAGAATCGTAGAATCACGGAGTCGTCAGGGTTGGAAGAGACCTGTATAGATCTAATGATCCCAACCATCAACCCAGCGCTGCCACTGTAACCCCTAAACCGCTAAGCCACATCGGCCAGCTACAGATGCCTCTCAAAGACCTCCAGGGATGGTGACTCCAATGTCTGACCGTCCTAACAGTGAAAAATGATGACCCACTATGGTCCCTTCCAACCTTAACCATTCTGTGATTCTGTGCAGGGCCAGGAGTTGGACTTTGATGGGATCCTTGAAGGGATCCTTGTGAGCCCCTTCCAACTCAGGATACTCTATGATTGTGTGAACTGTTTTGCCAGGGGTGGTTGGTCCTCATGTCCCTGTAACGTGCCCAGTACCTGCCCATGACCTACTGGGTTCTTAGTCCTTTGAATCTCCAAAAGTGATGTGATTGCAAGCATTGCACCTGGAAGAGGGGTAGTGGCTTGGAAGTAAGTGGATAACAGTGCCAACTGGAGTATTTTCTTCCAGATGGCAGTGAATTAATTCTCTCCAGGATGTCCACACAGCACAACAGCCATTGGGCATTTAGCAGCTCTCTGGGGAGGGTCCCCTTTGCCACCCTCCCAAAGGTGTTGCCAGGACCCACTGCCATCCCGAAGGCCAGGCTCCTTTTCTCCAAACGTGACAGTGAGAGCATGCCCATGCACAGAGACATCCACAAAACTCAGCGAAATTCCTGCTGGGAGCAGCCTACTTTTGGAATCTTCTTGCACTGTTCATATCAATAAAGTTTATTGTTCCTATGCAAGTCCTTTCATTACTGAGGGCGTCCATGGAAGGAGCAACATGGAAGGCAGGGGTGTGAGCCGGGCTGCTGTTTGCAGGTTTCCAGTGTGCTCTGGGAGCTGTGAGAGGATTGGGGTGGGAGAGAGCAAGCATCCCTGGCTGTGAGGGGCTCTCCTGGTGCTACGATCCAGGAGGAGGGCCTCACATCCTAGCAGGGTGCCCATGTCCTGGGGGGAATCCCAGGGGGTGCCCGGAGGAGGAAGATTTCAATATTCCCTTCCAAGGCACAGCACTGGGAGCAGCAGGCTTCAAAAAGCACCTACCCAAGTCCTCTCCAGCTCCGCCTCAGCCTTCATTGTCTGCTGACCGGACTGAAAGAGCCTTTGTGACATCCCAGAGCCTTGTGCCACAGCAGCCTGTGACGACAGGTCAGCTACACCTGCAAACACATTCCAGCAGGGCAATCCCTCAATCCAGGTGGTCGCTGCCTGAGCTCTGCTCTGGGTGACAGCATGTTGAGGTTGTTTCCTCAGTGAGACCACAATGAGGCTCCTCCTGGTGCTGTCACTGGCCATGGTGCTCTGGAACCTGTCTCTGTCACCCGTTGCTGCCAAGAGGGTCAGGGTCAAGACAGCCATCATTCCTAAGGGGCCAAAAAAACCATCCCTTGTCACAGAGAGTGTGGCCTCTGACTTGCCCTGCCCTCTGGGCCAGCTTTGGGTCTACCTTGCCCGGGTGGACATGCCCCGGCTGCTCTGCAGGAACTGGCAAATCATGGGGGTGCTTGGCGTGCCTTTCATTATACTTGGCATCTGCAGAAATGTGCGGGAACTCCAGAGTCAGGCGAGCAGTCAAGAGCAGTCACACAGGGAGAGACAGGCTCGCCAGAGGGTGCAGGTAAGCACAACAGCCTTGGCCAAGAAGGCCGGATATGAAAAACCAAAACCCAGCATGGGCAAGAGAGCCTCAGCAGGCCCAAAGGGGTCCTCTGCCTCTTCCCCAGGGACACACCAAGTCGCAGGTCTGACACACTCTGGAAGACCCCAGCATGACATGGAACCTGCCAGAGGTTTCTTCAGCCCAGCGTGCTGCCTGGAGCAGTCCTGTTAAGGCTGGAGTGCTCCCAGAGGAAGACAAGGCCAACAGGACCCTGCTTAGCCCCCCAAGCTCCTGTGCACTTCATTGTGCCCCTGGCTCTGTCACTTCCAGGGAAGAGAACAGGCAGCTTCACAGTCCATGAGGAGAGACCGCCAGGCAAAACTCACCATTAATCATGCCAAATTTTACAAGATGATGAGGGCTGAAACCATGCTGCTGCTCAGGACCACCAGGTCTGTGCATCGCCTTTACCTGCAACAGCTCCGGCACGAGTACTACCAAAGGAAGGCAGCAGAAAGATTTCGGAAAAGCAGGACCCTCCCCAGATCCCCTGGTCCCAGCTCCAGCTAGAACCAGTGCTTGGCCGTTGGCAATGGGAACAGCAGCAGAACAGGTGAGCACCTGCTGTCCATGCAGGGTGGGATCTGAGCCAGGAGAGAACAGCCATCCATGGCCATGAGGTGCCCCCCGGGTTCCACATTCTGAAGGGAAGGGACTCCCATTCTGTCAAGGTGTCCACATCCCCACGAGGTTCCTGGCCAGTGTCTGTGTCCCACCGAGGTGCCTGGGGTGTGCCTGTGTCCCTGTAAGGTGTGTGGTGGTTGCTCCCTCTGTCCCTGTAAGGTGTGTGGTGGTTGCTCCCTGTGTCCCTGTAAGGTGGCAGGGGCCAGTGGGTTCCTTAGTCCTTTGAATGAGTGCTGGAGAACGGGGGGTGCTGCAGTGACCCCTGGTCACTGCCAGAGGCCAGCAGCAAGTTCTTCCCCCCAGCAATCCTGTCCCCACCTTGGCATCAGCAAATCACCATATTCTCACCTGAGGGGAAACTGCACGGGGGAAATTGCAGGGGCAGCTGTGCTGGAAGTCCCCCTGAGGAGGGACAGGGACATGGCTCATAGCTGAGCTCAGGGACCCCAGAGAAGGGATAAAGCTGGCACCAGCTCCTCTCCCAGCCAAACAAGGAAATTTAAAGATCTTTAAAATTCATAGACTGGCTGAGGTCAGAAGGCTCCTGGCAGCTCTTTGTCCAAGCCCATGCTCAGGTGGGGTTGTCTCAAAGCAGTTACCCATGAACTTCTCCAGGTGGCTTTTAATAACTCCAAGAATAGAGACTACACACCACCTCTGGACAAGCTGTGCCAGTGCTCAGTTACTCTCACAGCAGTTAAGTGTTTCCTGATATTAAGAGGGAACACCTTTTTCAGTTTGTAACCATGTCCTATCACTGGTTCTGTCTTTTCACCCTCCCTTCTGTTATTTATATACATTAATAAGATTCCCCTCAGCCTCCTCCAGCCTGAACAATCCCACATCTCTTAATCTTTCCTCATAGGAGAGATGTTCCATCCCTTCATGACCCTTCGATGGACTCACCAGTAGCTCCTGTACTGGAGAGCCCAGAACTGGACACAGCACTCAAGTGTGGCCTCACCCAAGCAGAGGGGAAGGATCACCTCTCTCAACATGCCAGCAACACTTCCCCTAAAGAAGCCCAGATACCCTTAGCTCTCTGCTGCAAAGGCATGTTGCAGGCTAACCAGGACCCTCACAGCCTTCTCTGAAGAGGTGTGTTCCAGATGGGTGGCCCCAGCACGTAGTGGTGCATGTGATTGTTCTTTCCCAAGTGCAGGACTTTGCAATTCCCTTTCTTGAACATCCAAAAGTTTCTGTCAACCCATTTCTCCATCCTGCAGGTCTTCAGTGAAGATGTTGAATGGTCTGGACCTATTATGGACCCCTGCCTGCACCACTGATCAGCATGCTGTTGGGACCAGCCCTTCAGCCCATTTTCCATCTATCTCTGGGCTCATCCAGCCCATACATCAACAGCTTCACTATGAGGGTGTTACAGGGGACGATATCAAAAGCCTGACACAAGTCAGGTAGACAACATGCTCTGCTCTTCCTTTATCTACCAAGCCAGTCACTTCTTCTGAGAGATCAGATCATTTAGGCAGGACTTCCGCTTTGTGAACCCATGCTGACATCAAGTGGTTCACCACAAAATTATTTACTCCTTTGCTAAAAGCAGCCTCACCTTTGCCTGACACCCCACTAGTGCTAATGCCACCCTACCTGAGAGGTCTTTTGATGAAATGCACTTGACTGTCATCTCTTCAAGATACTTACTGGGAAGGGTTGAACTTGTCCACCTCCCTGCTGTCCTGAGAGCAGAGGGGTTCCACAAAAGCACCCCCAGGCACATGTGCACCAGGACTTGTTGAAAGATAGCTGGCCAGCCAAAAGCCAGAGCCACTGCCTCCAGCACCACCTCCTTCACCAAAGCAGCAGTCTGTGCTAGCAGCTTTGCTCCAGGTTTGGCTTTGACTTGCACAACTAAGACAACATTGGCCAAGTCTGCTTGCATACTGGGACCGCAGTCAGCAACATGCAATACCAAACAGGAGACAGGAAACACCAGCATCCATTTATTCTGTCTTTATTCACCAGGGAGAGGAGGCCAGTATTTTATCTTGAGAGCTGTCTTGGCTGCTTAAGCCCCGAGAAGCCTCACCAGCTCTGCAGGGCTGTGGTCCCTCTTACCTACGGCAATACGTAGAATTAACCAAGGGCTGGCACTGGCTATGGCAAAACTGACATGCCTTGGGGAGTGCTGGAAGACAGGGAGGGGGATAAAGGGCTGTCATGTCCCCCATGGCAGACCAAGAAGGAATGAGTCTGCCCCAGCAACAGTCACTGGGGGGAGGTGTTTCCTTTCTTGTTCTCTGTACAAAGACCAAAGCTTGTCTCGGCTCACATCAGGCTGGAGAGTGATAGAGCACAGTCTAAGGTCTTAAGCTTTTAACCACACAGGGCAAAACCAATGCTCTGGAAAGAATGAATAGTATCAGAGAGAGCAGGGCTAAGGGTTCCTGCTCCAGGCTTTGTGGGATGGATGCCTATGACATTTTGTTTCGAGTAGGGGAAGTCGGTCTCAGCAGCACAGGGCAAAGGATCTTTCCTGGCTACTATCCCACTATATCCCCTTCAATGGCTCCCACCAAGCCCCTGCCCCAGCCCAACTGCCCCACCTTGCTCCCCAGGAATCCCCAGATCTGCAGTACAACCCCACCAGGACCCCCAGACACAGCTGTTGTAGCATTAGTAGATAAGGGGAGACTAAATTCTCACTCTGGGCAATGGAGGGCATGCCAGGGCAGCCCTTGGGACAACATACTGCAGGGACAGTGTCATCCACCAGGACACAATGAAAGGGACACAGGCCAGGCAAGAGCATGCTCTGAAAAAGGGGAGCAGAGGACTTCTGGGCACCCAGTTTCACACTACCCCAGTGGGACCTGTGTATGTCCCACATGGGGATGCCAAACAGCCCAGGGACCACTACACACTGCTGACCCTCTCAGCTGCCTTTTATCATTCATTGCCCCTTTCTTTTAGAAGAGGCCGGTTCCCCCTTAGCTGTATGTCACATGCCCCACACAAGAGCAGAACTGTTCCAAGTGAGGAATGACAGGCACACCTCTGACCTGCAAGCCAATCTCCAGGCTCAGGTTTGAGCCCAGGGCTCAAGTAGCAGTGCCACCACAGACATGGCCACCAAACTCCAGAGGGACTGAAGGTATCCACATGCTGTCCCCACACAAGCCAGGCAGTGAGACTGCTAAAGATGCAAGATGCCATGTCTATATAACCACACTCCCAGCACCACCTACCAGGTCCTTGCAGGAAGGTGTGACAGCAGCCCCACACCTGTGGTGGGAAGGGGTTTCAGACACAGAATGGGATGCTGTTGAGGGACTGAGACTTGGAGGTGCAGAGACAGTCAGGGAGAGGTATTTCCACATCATTCTCCTAGCTCCCAGTGGCATTGGTCAGTGCCTGCCAGCCAACTCCAGGTTGCTCGGACCTGAACAGCAATGGCAGAAGGAGGCAACCCCAGCCCAGTTGTAACACTCATGCCACACCCAAGCTGCCACCTCCACCACAGCCCACCCCGTCCCTGGGATGGAGACCTGCAATACTAAAGCAGTTGTTGAATGCTCTTCCTTCCTTACCGCCTTTGAGGTGAAGATCCTGACACCAACATCTCCCAGGACCCTCTTCCCAGCCCCTCCCAGCAACACCGAGCCTGGCAAATACCTTATGGCGAGTAATTTTACGTTATTCTGCATTTACACAAAAATAGAGCAATTCTATATTTATAGAGATTTATAGCCGGTTCCGTGCTGAAGGAGTTATTGAGCAAGGCCAGGAGCTGTGGGCGGTCCAGGCTCCCGAGCAAACCGGCTGCTTCTCATTCGGCATTTCGAACATACAAAATTAAAGGCATTCGTCTCCGTCTGGTTTCTTAAATAGATAAGGGGGGAATTGAACGGACAGTATGTACAGAGGGGCAGTGGCAGGGCCTGGTGCCCGGCCCCCAGCCTCATGCCTCCGCCCGGGGTCAGTGGGGCCGGCTGCTGGACTCTGAGGGCTGCCGCTGGCGCGGAGGAGTGTAGCCGTTCAGGTAGCCGTTGCTCTGACGTTTGCTGAGTCCTCCATTAAGAATGTCCTGGATGTGCTGCACTATCAGGTTTATGGCCACTGTGAGCAAAAGGGGGAGAGGTTGCATTAGGATCGCTGCAAATCAACCGGAGCCAAGGCAGAGCTGGTGCCCCTGCTGTCTCTCTCCTGCTCCTGGTCCCCTCCCATCCCAACCTTGTGGGGAGGAGCTGCCCCACTGCGACTTCATCTCTCTGCCCCAGCTGAGCCCAGCACTCAAGCCAATACGGTCAGGCTGATTCCAGACCTGGCAGTCAGGCCTTGAAGAAATGCATTCCCCTTTACGTGGGATGAACCAGGAGTTTGCTCGGAAGCACTGCATATAGATGGGCTCTTAGGCTTGATCAGAGAAACACAAACTTCCAGTTGCCAATGCTCCAGGCAGAAGCAAAGGGAACAGGCTCATCTCAGCCTGGTGTGATAACAGCACTCTGTCGGGTGGCAGTGGCCTGGGTCACCTCCGTGGCAGGTCCTGCTACCTCCCACCTAATTCCACTGCAAGAGTAACAGCCCAAAGCCACCTGCCAGGGGTTTGGGTCCACTTACCTTCATTATCTGCTCCTCTGGGAATGATCACATCAGCATACTTTTTGGTCTGGGAGGAGAGAGAACACTGCATTACAGGGAAATTGGAGAGACACCAGGCTGGGGCATCATCCCTGCTTCCTGGGGCAGGTCTTTGCCCTCCCCCTGCCAAAACCAAACCCACTGACTGCTGATAATACATTTTGGATGCTCTCTTTTGTATTCTGCTCTGTTTTTTGGGGGTCATGCTTTGTGCCCTGATTCCATTTTCATGAGCTCATACAGACGCCAGTAAGAGGCACCCTAAAAAAACCTGGAATTAAGAAGCCTCACGATCACAAGACTCCAGCATCTGATGCTTTTGGGAACATCCTTCCCACTGAATCCATCCGGACTTGCCTGAGCACAGCCACATGATCTGCTCAGAATGGGGGGAGAATTCCCTACCACCTCGCTTGCAAAGAAGGTGTGATTCAGGACACCAGTTCTGACCTAGTTTCACCTGCAGGTGACAGTCTCTGTTTCCTCCCCCATTTGTGTCAGTTTTACAGCTGACAGCCAAGCTCCAGCAAGCCAGCTGGGTGATGGGTGTCACCTGACACCTCCAAGTGCTTCCAGAGGTATCAAAAGTCACCGGGGTATGTTGGACCATTTCAGTGCTAGACCACTTGGCCCAGAGCTGGTTTAAGAGTCGAGTAACAGCAACAGAGGGTGCTGAGTCTGCTCTATATCTGCATGCAATTGCTCTGCAGCTGAACACCAGGATGGAAGTGGGAGCAGACCACTGCAAAGCTGTGAGTAGGGACAAAGCAGTTTTCTGCCCTCCCTGTTTCACATTTCATCCTCCTACAGACTCTTCATCAGAAGACACTGATGAAGCAGCATCTGATGCTTTACCTTGCAAAGAGAGGAGCCTTGCAAGCTGGACCTGGATTTTGGGAAAAAGCCTTTCTGAAATTACACTGGAATTGGTCCCCAGATCCACAGCTGAGAAAAGGGAGCTGCACAGGAGTCAGGAAAAGATCTTGTAGCACAAAAAGAATCAGCCTCTCTTATGGGAAAGGGCAGAGCTGGCCAGGCTGGCACAGAAGTGTTCCTGAGGCTGAAAGCACAGGTTTAATTCCTGCCTGTGGTGCTGGCCAGCAGTTCCCAGGTTGCAGGACTCTACTGGCTCAGTTCCTTCAGACTAAGAAAGAAAATCCCTCATATAACTACCACATCTGCCTGAAAAGCCCTGAGAACCAAGGCACAGGGTCCTCTTCATGAGAGCCAGGAAAGGTGTACAACGGCTAATCCTGCAAACCTGCTATTTCCCCTGTAAGTTCTGCAGGACTGGTCTCCCACATGCACAGTCCCTGTCTGCTAGGGAGTCTTGCCTCCAGTAACAGCTCCCAAAAGAGCTTCCTTTCTCCAGGCAGGTCTTGCAACCCTGGCCCACTCTGGCCACTCACCAGTCAGGAAATGCAACCTGCAAGGCCATCCCATGGCATGGAGAGAAGCAGCAGCTTCCCTGCTCTCCCAGGCATGAAGCCAGCAGCACTGGAGGGTCGAAAGGGCAGGCAGGACAGCACAAAAGAGGAGGCAGCCACAGCAGACACTGCCTAGGGGCAGTGATCTCCCCCTCCCTGGCTAAATGCAGCCAAGAATCTTCCCTCCCAGGCTGGCACCTGCTGAGCTGCCCACTGGTTTGCCAGGCCCTGTGCAGGGAGGGGTTTCTCTTGTCATGTTGCCTTCCGCTAGGGAACGGTGATCTCACCAGGAAGGCACTGGCTGTGTAAATAGTCCCCATCTTGCCCTGCCCCGGCCAGCACTGGCAGCCCCATTTTGGCCAGAGCTTGCAGGGAAGGAGCAAGGCACAGAAGGCTAATCTGAGCTCTGGGCACAAAATGCCCCTGTCTGAGGAGCTGGGCAGGGTTTGAGGTATTTTTGGCAGACTCCCGTGGGTGTCACTCCCCTGACTTACCGGCAAACAGAACTCCTCGAAGGCAGGCTTGACGAAGGTGATGTACTGAGATAAGATCTGCTCGAGGTCCCTGCCTCGCTCACTGATGTCTCGTAGCACTGTGGGGAAGATACAAGGCACAGTCAGAAGCTGAGACACAAATCTCTCCTCCTTCCTTCCCTTCAGTACAGCCTTCAGCCAGCCACTCAGCTCCTTTGCCCGAGGTCTCTGTTCCTGGAAGCTGTTGCCCATGTGTCCGAGCACATCCCAGCCCAGCTACACTGTTTTAACCCGCTTCCAAGCTTTCCTGGGAGCCAAGGGCTGGCTGACCTGACCAAGGGCTTTTCTTGGCCTCCCGCCCTTCTCAGCTCTGCAAGCACATTCCAGTTGTAACCAGTGCCACCCCAGTCCTGGCTATTCCCAGCCTCAGCCCTTGCCTCCCTCCTGTGGCTCTGCCTTTGCTGTATTGGGTGTTCTCTCTGTCATCCCAGTGCAGACGTGTCCAAAGAGTAGAAAAGCAGTGCGGTTCACCCACAGACACACTAAGGCCCAGTTTAACTCAGCTCTATAGAGGCAAGACAAGTAAAACTCAGCTCCCTGCCCAGCTCTGCCAGGCTCCTCGTGCTATCCTCAGCCGAGTGGGTCAGGAAGGCAAAGCAGTCTGAAGGTGTGCTTGGATGAGGCAAACTCAGGAGGAAGCCACAAGGCAGGAGAGCAAGCTGGCCTCCTGCTTGTTCTGCCACTTGGGCCTTACACCCTGTTTGCATGAGCTATTTATTTGGGCCACTGCCATCTCTGCTCTGAAGCCACTTCAGTGTGGACAAGTGCCCCAGTTCAGCAGGAATCAATCCACGGGGAAGAGCCAAAACAGCCCTGTGGCTGAGCAGACGGCTCTTGGCTCTCCCTAGGGGGCTGTCTGGCTTCTCCCCAGCATGCCAGTACCTAGCACTGCGTTGGGAGCAAGCCTTCCCTCATGTCCCAAGCAGAGCCAAGGCACGGCACTGCCAGCCTGTGTGACCTGCTGGGCAGCCGCTGCCCGTGTGCTCGCAGGGCCAGGACAGTGCTGGTCTGGCACCGTCCCCACGGCTCTTTGCCCTTGGCCAGCAGCTTCACAGCATGCCCTTTCACAGCCCTGCACAGGGGAAGTGATGGGGGGGGAAAAAAGATGTGTGCCAGCTCCCTGCCTGCTCCCAAGAGCAGGAGCAAGCCCCAGCTCAAACAATACAGAAAAAGAGGCAGGGAAAATAAAACAGGCTCCTGTTTCCCAAGTCCCACACCCTATTTTTTGTCTGTGCTGGGGCAGGGAAGGGTGTACTTACAGCATGTGCTGCCCTAGGATGAAGGGGCTGGTCCTAACAGGGCAAAGCTCTCCTGCCTGTTCCCAGGGCAAACCACAGCAGGTACTGCCCCACACACAAACAGAAGTCAAGCACTGACTGTCTGGTACCTGGCCCCAAAGCAACAGGTGCCAACAATGCAGGCTAAGACCATGCACCCAATCTGGAGGGATCACTCACGGGGCAGGCAAATATCCCAAGGTCAGATCGGCACCCATTTGAAGCCAGCAGGCATCACTCAAATCAGGCCCAAAACATGCATGTGACACCAGATCTTTGTTTTACGGAAACTGGCCAAGGACAGGGCAGGGAGGGATCTCAGCCAGAATCAGGTCCCTGATCCCCATGGATCAGGCTGTTTGAGGCACCTAACAGACCTTGCCCCTTGCACTCTGCTAGCAGCATTTTTCTTGGGAGAGGGGCCGGGATGGGGACAATGTGAGTTGCACATACTGAACCCCAGCACTATTGATCAACTGAGTTGTCAGCAGGGTTTCCAGGAACCTCACTTCCTGCTGCTGCCCAGCTGAAAAGCCCATTGATGCAACCCTTTAGGACTTCTGGGACAGAAAGATGACTCAGGGCCGCATCATAATGCAAAATCCCAACTTTTGCTACAAGCTGCCTCCAGCTACGTTCCAGGGACATGATTATACCTTTGGCACCTCACACACAGGCTATCCTTTCCCAGAAATGCCAGGGAGATGTGCAGTAAACAGATTTAATGCTACAGTGGTCCTACCAGCTGCTGACAGCAGACAAATAGCCAGATTCCTACCAGGGGAACAGGAAGTTGCCCTAACTAGGAGACACCAGCACCTCAGTCAGCTGAGCTAACTCCACACAACACATCTCTCCTGTCCTGAGTGACCACCATAACAGATGGAGCCCAAAGTCACAGAATAAATTAACTGAGTGGACACTTGGGGCACATTAACAGGGATGGTCCATAACGTGGGGAATGATATCTGTGTGTTACATCAAAAAGGATGGGAAGAAGGGTGGTGGGTAATGTATTGGAGAGTGTGGGACCTGAGCATGATGGAAGTGGTTTGGAATAAGAGGTGAAGAATGTGCTGGTTTGGGCTGGGATAGAGTTAGTTCTCTTCACAGTGGCTGGTATGGGGCTGTGTTTCATATCTGTGCTAAAAACAGTGTTAGTAACACAGAGATGTTTTTGTTGTTACTGAGCAGTGCTTACACAGATCCAAGGCCTTTTCTGCTCCTCACCCCACCCCAGCAGCAAGGGCAGGGGACACAGCTGGGACAGCTGACCACAACTGACCCAAGGGACGTTCCATACCGTTTATAGGATGACATAAAGCTGAAGGGAGGAGGAGGAAGGGGAGACATTCAAAGTGATGGCGTTTGTCTTCCCACATAACCGTTACACATGATGGAGCCCTGCTTTCCCTGGGACAGCTGAACACCTGCCTGCCCACAGGAAGTGGTGATAAATTCCTCATCTTGCTTTGCTTGTGGCTTTTGCTTTACCTCCTGAACTGTCTTCATGTCAGCCCACAAGTTTTCTCACTTTTGCCCTTCTGATTCTCTCCCCCATCACATGAGAGGAGGTTGGGTGAGCAGCTGCGTGGGTCTGAGATGCTGGCTGGGGTTACACCACCACAATGTGCTGCCCCGTGTCTGGGTGTGGATCCAGGCTTCTGCACAACACAGTCTGTTTAAAGGGATTAAGGCTCACATTTCGGGACCTTGCAAGTGCGTATCTGTGACCTGCTAATACATTTCCCTGCACTGACTGTGCTGTCACCTCCCTGGATGAGTCATGCAGGAACAGTGGGCAGGGTCAAGAGGGATGCGTAAAAAGGAGATTTTAATCAGTGCTGATGACATCCCAGCAGCTGAGGAGGCTGTGTATCTGTCTGACAGCAGGAGGGCAGGCAAGACCAGCTCCACCGCCGAGTGAAACAGTCCCATGCACACACAACACTCCCAGACTGACGCACTGAGACACGCTCCTCTCATCACAGCACAGAGCTCTGGAAGGAACCACTCCTCTTCTTCTGCATCCCCAGACACCCTGTGGAGCCTCTTGGAGCCAGGCAGGGGTAGGGACAGTTCAGACAGAAGTGAATTCTGTCCCAGGCGCCCTCAGATGCTTTTTCAGTCAGCCAGAAGCTGCTGTATCAGTGACCCACTCCTAAAGGCTCCTTCAAAATGAACAGCATCACAAGTCATGAAGACCCTGCAGAGCTGGAGTCCCTCCCATGTCAGCTGGCAACCTACAGCCAAGCCAGCTGGACAAGGGGAGTCCTAGAGAGGGATATTCTGGTTTCTAGGGCTCTTTGCCCCCAGATCATAACCTCAGTGCCAAGAACCCCAAAGAGGCTCCACGCTGCATTGCACAGACCAAGATGTACAACCAGACACTCCATTTGCACCATCCACAGCAGACATCCTCATGCCCAAAAACCATCCTTGGAGCACTTTACCTGTTAACCTGTCTTTATCTCAACCCACAAGTTTTCTCACTTTTACCCTTCCAATTCTCTTCCCCCAGGGAGACCCATACCCCAGGTCCTGAGGGGATCTATCAGGCACTGCCTTCTGACTGAACTGTTGAGATGCTTTGCCTTGCCCACTGCACCGTTCCGTGCCGGTAGCTGTTGACCGGCAGCAGCAGCCACTCAGCTGCTGGCACAGAGCTGGTGCCATGCGGTCGTATGAGGACACGGCATGCTCAGCAGTCACAGTGCTGCATGCCTCAGAGCAGGAATCCCAGGCAAGGCAGCAAAAATCCCAAAAGAAATGGAGCAAGGTGCTCTCCACTGCCACAAGCTGCCCTCCGTGACACTCCGCAGTGCTCTCCACCAGCAGCAGCAGCTTTTGTGGCAGCTCCAGCTCTGCTCTGGTCACTGTCACCTGCCTCCATGACCAGTTGCCTGGATCAGTTAAGGGGTATTTCTGTCCCTGGTACACAAGGCATGCCAGGGCCTCACCTCTGCGGGACAGCCGGGTGTCTGCGTCCGTGTCCACGAAGAGCTTCATGCGGAAGAGGTCCCGCACCTCCTGGCTGTAGAAGGCCAGGATGCCCTCAAAGAGCACCACGTCGGCAGGGTACACGGTCACCGTCTCCTCTTTCCTAGCAAGGGGAAGGAGAGTCAAAATATGCTGGTGGGGAGGGAAACCAAGGAGAAGAGGAGGGGGGGGGGGAAACAGTGGTGCTCCTAGGCACTGCTCCAACCCTCGGACATCACTGCTGCACCAGGGGGTCGACCAAGGAGAGGGCAGACCTACCCCACCGCCGTGAAGGGAATCCAAGGCATACGTACGCTTCCTGGAAGGATAAAGGGCAGAGCGGGAAGCACACTAGCCCTTCTCCCCCCACCTCGGCCAGCTGCTGCTTCCAAGTGTTATGTGACAAGCCATAAAGCCCAGGAAAGCCTATGCATGGGGCTTGACCCACAGGATCCTGCACGGCCAGCTCTGCTTCCCTTGGGAACCAGGCGGCACTCCCCTGACAGCACAGTGCTTTTGTGGGAAATGGAGCAGGGTCACGCCATCCATGAACAACACAGGCATGCAGAAACAAGCTGAAAACATGCAAGGGAAGTGTTACAGGAGCAAGAACTGTCATCTTCCTCCTTGCCTGGCGCTGCTGAGCTGTTTGAGACTGGAATACTTGTTAAAGCTGCAAACAGTTTATGGGGAGAGGAAGTGTAGATGGGGGGAAAAAAGAGGGGGGTCTTAATCCCCTTCCAGTGATGCCTGTATGTTGCTGGATGTCACTGCATGGCTATGCAGCCTTCTAGACCCTCAGACTGTTCCTGTATCTGCCCTGGATCCTCTAACCAAGGGGCTGGTTAGAGGACAGAAACTTTTGGCTGGCAGGTTAGGTGCCTAAGAGCAGGCATGAGAGGGGCCGGTGGTTTGGGCTGGGTGCTGCACCACAGGGCATTAGCAGAGGCACAGCAAGGCAAGGCAGGAGCAGCTGTTAGACCTGGAGTGGGAGACAAAGTCATAGACAGGAATCTGGACCGTCTTCCCTTCTGTGATCTCTTTGAGTGTTTTCACGATCAGCTCGTTGTCAAAGGCATCTGAGGAGAGAGGAAAGGTTACCCGAGGCAGCTTTGCAACCTCTCCCACCCACCAGATGCTGAGCTCAGCCCAGCCAGAGCCACTGGCACCCTGCACTGGGGACAGACAGACCTACAGACTTGGGAGGAAAGCCCTGCACCTCCCCATGGGCGTAGCAAGACCCAGCGCTCCCAGAGCCATGGGGCTTCATGGCTCTGCAGCAGCCTGGGATGAGTCCACAGGGATCAATACCGCCCTTGTATGGCAGCACTGACAGCCTGGGCGCAGGAAGGCATCTCCTCCAGGACTCCAGCCCTTGGAGAGACTGGAGCAGTGTTCCAGCCTGAAGCCCCTGGACAGACAGGGCTCTGTATGCTCAGTGCTTGCTGCCTCTGGCTATTGTGCTCATGGGGATGAAGGGACAGCAGTTCTGGAATTTCCCCACCAGGCCCAGAGATGGTTTAAAGAGCCCCTGTTGTAGTAACAGGGCACAACCCCCTCAGTGGAGGGGTTTGCAGAGCAGCTGCACAGATGGTTCCCTCCTTGAAGGAGGGATGTGGAGCTGCTGGCTCCAGGGGGCTGTGCCAGGCCAGATGCCCCTGTGTTCGATCCAGCTGCACCAAAAAACAATTTGTTCCTTTGCAACCTGGTCTAGTGAAGGGTGTCCCTGCCCATGGCAGATGGGGTGGAAGATGAGGTTTAATGTCTCTTCCAACCCAAACTATTTGATGATTCCATGACAAAGGTGTTCAAACTGGGGGACATTTTTGCAGGAAGAGGAGCATCTTAAGAAGCATTTGTGGGTTCACAACCTGCCCTTTCTCATCCCAGACACTCCACCCCAGAGGCAGTTTCTTTCCCAAGACACAGAGGCTGTACTGCAGGGGACAGAGGTGGCCAACTAAGCCACCCAGTCCTGCCCCATGCAGAGACAGTATCCATGCAGGCTCTTTGCTGGTGGGACTGGGGGTCCCACTCCAGCCCTCACCCCACACCATGTGGCAGAGCCCCAGTGCTGTTCTCCATTCACCTGGGTGGTCAAAATTGAACTGGCCTTTGAGTGCTTTGGATTTCTGCTCCGAGGTGAGGACCCGGTAGAAGCTGTCCTGGCTCACAATCACCACCTGCTTCTGGCGGTAGTCCACCTCGTTCTGGCCCAGCAGCTGGACGATCTTGGAGCATACTGAAGACTGGGAAAGGAATGGCAAAGGAAGCAAGTCAATGGCAAATGGTATCTAAGTGGCATAAGGCTAACATCTAGGTAACATTCACTGCTGGGTGCATGGGGCACTGCTTGCTGGACCTCCAGCCGAGAGTTTGTGGTCATCTTGAAGGCACAGTCCAAAGCTACTGAGGGAAAAGTGCTCCAGAGGCATCATTGCGGTGCCCTTTACTGTGACAGCAGCACCAAGCTTGCTGCCTGCCTTCCTCTCCTCTGCATCTATGGCCTGCCCACAGCTCCTGTTTTGGGTCCAAGTGGCAGCAGGAAAACAAGTTGGCTCCTGCCTGGGTTCAGGCACATGCCCAGGGGCCCCAGCCATTCCAGCCTGCCAGGCAGCTCCCCAGGGAGCAGAGCTGTGGGGCACCAGGGCTGAGTCTCCTTTCTGGGAGAAGCCCAGTGCACTGATCTAGCCCAAAAACCCCACCACGGCATGGTGTCCTCAGAGGCAGAGACAACAAAATCCAGGATGAAAAGACACCAGGAAGAGAGCCCTGGGACTTTATCAGGGATCTCTGCTGCCAGGGCTGGGAGGAGCAGCCATGAGCATATCCTGGTGCCTCCTGGCACAGCAAGCCTAAGAGCATTGCGGAGTCAGCGGCCGGAGAGCCACGTGGCTCTGGCTGCCTATGCAAGATCCCCACGAGCGCTGCTGGCACAGGGACTGGCACCTCTCACACCACACAGAGCGGGCTGGGTGCAGGTGGCCAGCATGGACTGCTGGCACTGCAGGAGGCAGGGTCACGCTGGACCCTGCCATTGCAACACGACTCAGAGCTTGGGGGACAAATCCCAAAGCCTGCTTCAGTCCCTTCTCCTTAGTCACAGGAGTTCTTGGCCACTGTGTAACGCAGTGGTGTTAACTGCATCACCACCTGGCAGCTGGCACTGCCCCAGCCAGCAGGAGCCAAGGTCAGGCTGGCTGGGGAATGCTCTGCTGCCTGCAGGAGCCCTGTGTGTCCTGCCTGCTCCTGCCCCACGGCATCCACTGTTCAGGGCAAAGTGGGTGCTCCTGGTGCCAAACTGAGCTCCTTTACCTCATGGGGATCACGCTGGCTGCAGATGCCCAGCTGAGCTGCTCCTGGCCCCAGTCACCACAAATACTCTGCTGAGCCCTCTGCCTTACAAAGAGTGGTTTGCTTGCCCCAACCTGCCTACCCTAGCCTGCCAGTGGCTTTTTCCATGCTCCCACCTCCTGGCTGGTTCAACCATCTGCTCTGTACCTGGCTGGCAACCTCCAGCTGCAGAACTGAAGACAGTGCTGGTGAAAAGGAACAGGGAGGGGAATGCATGCCTGGCAAAGGAGGTCACCCCAGCAGGCAGAGGGCAAGGCTGTTTGCCTGAGAAGCTGGAAGATTTGACGGCATTCCCATCTCCAGAGACCGTCTCTTCCCCTCCAGGCCAGGCTGACCTGACTTGGCTGTGACCGCTGGGCTGTGAGTCAGCCCCAGCCCAGCTGGAGAGCCTCCACACAGCTCTGCTGCTGAGTGAACTGGCTCGGGCTGCCCGACAGCAGCCCGGGCAGCCTGGGGCACAACTCCGCATTTCAGGTCAGGGATGTGGTCTCCCTGAGCAACCCACCTTCTCCTCCTGCTTCTCACAGCTGGCTAGCTGTGCTTCCCGAGCCACGCTGGCAGCCCTGCCCTGCAGCAAGCTGCTACCACCCAGAACAAAGCCCTGCAAGTCAGTGCCAATCACCTGCCCTTTGGCACACACACGCACAAAGCCGGAGCCTGCTCTCTATTTCCTCTGTTTGCTCGCTCCCCACATCCTTCTGCAGCCTGTGTCAGCCCCAGTGCTTATCCAGCTGTATCCCATCAGTTTCGCAAAACCAGGGCATGCACAGTGCCTCTCCTCCACTTTTCCTGCCCGCTCTCTCCCCCGGACACCACTGCCTTCCCATGCAGCGAGGAGACGTAGCGCAGCAGGGTTCAGCCGTAGCCACAGCTGCTGAGGACACCCAACTTCCCAGGCCCTTTGCCACTAGAAGTAAACCAGAGCCACACAGATTCCCAGCCTGTAGATCTGCAGGCTCCACATGGACCTGCACCAGGAACTACTTTCCCCAGCCCAGGGGAGGGAACAGGGCTCCTTTACTTTGGATCAGCGAAAGCAACACACCAATTGGACTCACTCTCTCCCTTGGACCTCAGCAGCATGTGAATGGGCAATAAAATCATTTGAGAGCACGAGACAGTTCCTGCCAGTCTTTTTTCTGCCTTATGCACTCTACAATCTCTGGACTACTGATCCTGGGAGGTAGAGAAGAGTCTCCACCAGCTCTGAAAATCACCCTTCCATTCCATGCCCCACAGCTCAAGACACCCAATGGTAAGAAAAACCCAAGGAGAAAATATCCCCTGGCAGCTGGAGACTGGAACACATATTCCCTTGGGCTTCCAGGATGAGCATCAGAGCATAGCCCATCTGCATTTGCCATCAGGGCTCTGGGGTGGACATTGCCTCTTGCAAAAAGCATCCAGGCAGATGCGAGAGACTCTTCCCTCTTCCATGGTGGGCTTTGGAGAGCTGACAGAAGCGGTGGAGAAAGATGACCACAAGGACATCCTGCTCTCAGGACCAAGCTCAGGTTCAGCATACCATAATGCCTGGGTGAGCAAGGATGTCACCTCTGGGCTCTGGGAAGAGGCACACCTTGTCACCTTGGTCCTGCAGGTGTGGGCCACGGCACTGCTCACACATTAAACCTGCATTAAGTGCAGCAGGACAGAGGGACATCGGGGGACAGGGAATGTTCCTCCAACCCCAGGGCTGCATTCTGCTTGCCTTAGTGGGGCAGCAAGCCTCAGCAAGGTCCAAGTGAAGGTTTTTCCTTTTCTCACTATCATTTGTGATGGAAACAATGGTTTATGAGGGGCATTCCCTGATGCCAGTTGAATACCTCCTACAGCTGGACAGGCAGTTTTTCCCCTTGGCTGATAAACACCTTCTGTGAAGGAGGAAGAAAAACCAGAAACACAGAGCTTGGAAATTCCCCTACACAACGGGAACAGAAACTCCTGGCCTTGGGAACTGTCCCCCCAAATGACTGGCATGTCCCCTGCTTAAACCCTCTTTTCCCAAACCAGCACAGCATATGTACATGACTGTGAAATATTCACTAATAATTAGAAATGGCCACAGCCAGGCTCTGGGGAGGCTGGCAGATGCCCAGAAAGACCAAGACTGGAGCATGACTCCAAAATACCACGCCAGGATGCAAACAGCCAGGATGCAGGGTAACCCAGGGGACACGTGATGCTGGCACACGCACTCAGCACCCACTTGAAGGGACAGCCTGGGCCAAGATTCCTTCCTTTGCAGATTCCTTGCAGCTTCTCCCAGGGGAGAAGACAACTATTGTTTCTTCTCTGAGAAGCCCAGAACTGCAGGAGATGACTTGAGGAAGATGACATGATGCTACAGATAAATCTCAACAGAGAAAAACTCTAGGATTTGAGCCCCATCCCTACCTCTGCCCTACGTGACACATCTCATCTGCAGAAGAGGAGAGCCATGCCAAGGCTCCTTGCTTCCACTCAGCCCCTTCTCCACATCCACATCATCCATGCACACCTTGCCACGACCCAAAGTGAACACTGACATGATTCAGCCACAGTGCACTCCTGGCAACAGGGTGCTTTCTCAAGCAAAAGCCTTCCTCTCCTCCAGAACTTGGTTAAAACTAAATATAGCCAGGACCCAGCAGCTTCCATGGTTGCCAAGCAGACTTTTCCCATGTTAGCCACACGAAACCAACGCAGGACTTTCCAAGCACGCAGGGAGCGAGGCCCAGCCCCTGCCATCGGTCACGACTTCCCACACGCTGCACCGAGGGGAACTCGGCTCCTGCTTTGAGCAAACTGGCTGCAACCCCCAGAGCTGTACTCCTCCAGGCTTTGTGCTTGAGCTGCTCCCTGGGAAAGCTGTGCCAACCAACCCACACCACACACAGACGGTGGGGAGGGAGGTATCCGCACAGCACAAGCGGCAAGCTCGGAGAGGTTATTCCTGAACAGAAGCAGCTGCAGCTCCCCTCACAGGACTCCTCCTCTGAACCAAGCACACAAATAGCCAGTGTTCGAAGAAGAAGCACAGCTTTATTCTGCTGGGAGGCAAGACGCAGAGGGCACCTGGGGGAGAAATCCAGCATATTTTCCCAAAAGGAGAGAGAGGTGGTGCACAGGGGAAGAAACTCAACAGATGGATGTTCAGAGGCCTATCCCTGACATTTATTTGGAATATATTAATTACCTATTTAATTCATGGCCTACAGCCAGCTGCTCAGATATTCTTCAGGAGTTGACTAATTCCCCAACATTATTATGCAGATTATCCCACAATCCCTCCTGGGTAGCTCTGATCAGGGAGTGAATTATGACTTCAGATGGGTATTAGGGAGAAAGCTGAGGGACAGTGCCACAGTCAACCACCATGAACCATTGTGTGAAGGTGCCAGGCAGGACACAGCTGATGCCTTCTGCTCCAGGTTTGCTGCAGCAGCCAGGGTAATACAAGTCTGGGCTAGCAGGAACTCCTAACCTTTGTGCAGGTGGATAAAACCTACTCACCGAGAGCAGACCGTCCATCCCCAGGGAGCCTGGCACTGCAGAGGGGTGTCCAAGCTCCCACTACAGCTGCAGGAAGGACCCCCCATCCTCCCAGGGACTCTAGATGAGATACCCAGCAAAAGTGACTTACCCAGATCAAGTCATTCCAGCCCTAAAGAAATACTGAAGCTGCCAGACCTCTCAGGAGCAGGTGAAGAAGGGCTGTGCCAGAAGCAAGACCTACCAGAGGAGGTGTGTGCTGGGCTCCAGTGTGCAGGGAGGAGAGGCACAGCCTCCTGCCACCACTGCAGGCTGCTTGCCCTGAGCCAAGCTGCTGCTCATGAGGACAGTCCTCCTCAATGGAGCAATGCCCTTGGCCCACGACAAATGCTACTGCCAGGAGCAAGGACAGACTGCAGCAGTCACATCCCACCAGGGAGAGGAGCCCAGAGGTTATCTCCAGGGACACCACTGCCATAACGCCCTTCCTGTAGGATCAGGATGCAAGCAGGCTTCGCAGGGGCTGTTGATGGCTCTGCATCCGCAGCAGCCTGGTTGGGGTGCCCTCATCACATGCCTGTGGATAAAACAGTCACTAGTTTAGGGAAAATCCTGTTAGATCCCAAAGATCAAACAACAGGGACCACTGTAATTACGTGTTTCATTTCTCCAGTGTCCCCTGTAGCATGGTTCTCTTTCAAGGCATCACAGGGGGCTATTACTCAGTCATGTCCCTGAAATCAGGAGCCGTGGCAGTGCTTCCCTTCCCTCCAGCAGCACATGAGTTACAGATTTTGGTCTCTTCTTGAAGGTTATGGTAATTATAGAGTACTAGGAAGTGCTCGGTGGACTGGGGCGACACACAGAACAGATACCAAATTGGGAAGGGTCCCAGAGCATCTATCAAATGTCTGTCCTAGTTCATGACCCACGCAATCCTTTCCAGTCCTAAAGGAGCACATCCGTACGGCAACACTGGGACTGGAAACTTGCTATTCTCGTACCAAAAGCCTGGGCCTCCACCCAGAGTTTTCCCAGGCAGGTTCACCATTCCTGCCTTTTCCTTTGCGAGCCACAGGCCAACCAGTCCGGGAGTGGGATAGCCAGGCTTCTGTTCGCTCACCCTGGGACACTGTGCATGTGATCAGCAATCCCAGGCTGGAGCATAAACAGGCACAAACACAGAGGCTCTAAACACAGATTACGCACAGGGAGGAAAACAAGCCCTCTAACACAATCCCTCCCAATCCTCCGGTTTTAGGCACAGGATATTTTTCCCGAGCCCCTGCTGCAAACTCCATAGCCCGGAGCTGGCTGAGCCCACGGGACTATGGTAACCAGGCTCCATAACGAACCCCCACATATTCCATCAGTGACAGGAAAGGGCTGACCCATCAAAACGTCCTGTGTATCAGTCTGATCGGGGCTGGCACAGAACAACGTTCTACTAGAAAGTTTGATGAGTCTCTAGCACACGTTGACACCAGTGTTTAACAAGTCAGACCTTGTGATACAGGGCTCCTGCCAGCCACAGAACAAACGTCACCAGGAAATGGTGCTGAACCGGCACAGGGCTGCTAAAATTCCTGCTAGTCCCCCCCCCGTCACTCCCAGGTCTTCCCCAGGCTTCTCTGTCAGCCATCCAGGTGGTGACATGGTGGCAGTGACCCCCAGGCTGCTGTGGGGGACCTCAGCCCTTGCTGGGGAAGAGAACTGAGCTCTGTCACCAAAGAGGCCCCATGCAGAGATGGAACTGCCTCATACAACTCAGACCACTGCTTCCCTGGGGAACAACATGCTGGCTGTCCCATCCTGGCTAGGCAACACCAGCCTCCTTCAGCTGGCTCACTCTTCTAGGCAGGCAGCTCAGACCCAGCCAGCCTTTTTGGTGTTTAAAACAAAGTGCCTGGTGGAATAACAGTGAAGAACACACCTGGCTGAACACAGGCTGCAATCTTGGTGCTCTGCAGTCCGGAATCTCTGAGGCGGCACGTTCAAAAGACATTGGTAACTTCATGTACTAACTCAAGACCCAAATGATGCAACCACGGGGCTGCAGTGGCACCTATATTCAGCCCTCACTAGTTGATGAACTAGAGTGATGAACAGCCAACAAAAGTGTTCAGCCCTTCACAAATCTGTCTTTTCTTACAAGCTCCTGATGGAAGGCAGCAATCAGCACCTCGCTTTACGTGGGGACAACAATTAATGCTTCAGCCTGAGCTGAAAGAGCTCTTCCTGGAAGAGCTTCCATCCCTGCAGCCACCCCAGTACCAGATGTTTCCACTGCTGCTGGGAGCAAGCTGCTCCAGCACGACTGGCAGAGCTGGAAGGTCCCAGCAGCTAAACTGAAGTGAGGACACGGAAAGGGCTTTAGGGGGAATCCCAACACTTCCCAGCGCATCTCAGTAGTCAGTTTGCTGAACTTTCCTCCAGCCCGCAGCCTGGCTGCCTGCCTTGCATGCTGCAGTCCTTGGTAGTCAAGAATCTTTTGCAGGAAGGAGGGAAGAAGCTGTTAGCACAAAGACCAGGGGTATAAGAGGGAAGCTAGAACTTTAGCAGGGCACTTGAAAATGCATAGGATTAAAGAAAATGCTACAAACAGCCTTAGGAATCCCTCTGAGAAAATGAGGCGGTTGCAGCCATCTCCAACTTCGACACAGGAGAGGACAGTCCTAATGCCATGTCATCTCCTTCACCCCAGGAAACTGCAGCAAGCTCTGTCCGGGCTGCACAGTGCTTGGATTTTGGGAGACAGTGGAAGAAATGCTGCCTCTGAGCAAGCTTTTGTGAAAAGCCTGTCCCAGCTGAGCTGAGTCAAAATAGCCACCATGCAGCTGGCACTGCCCTCGCAGAAGCTGCAGCATGCCAGCCTGCCCAGGGTGCTCTGCGGCTCCCCAGTTTTGCTCCCAACACAATCCAGATTTCTTTTCAGAACCAAAAGCCAGGGGAGCACTCAGGGTTCTACCTATCCTATTTGAGTGGTCAAAGTTGCTGAAGCCTCTTTTGCTCACTAGGGAACAGCACTCAGCCCTTGAACTTGAGTTGTCACAGATTTGCCTTTAAGGAATACCAGCCAAACACCCCTCAGCTCTCTGGGAAGGCCAGCTGCTTCCAACACCAGCTTCCCCAGGGCACCACAGGACACAAGTCAGGGCAAACTACAAACAGTATCTCTTCCTTCCAGAGCCTGACCATGCTGGTGCATTGAAAGGGATAGGGGGGACTGTGGAGCCTTTTTCCCCCCCATCTCGGACTCAAAAGCAGCAGTGGGAAGCCCTAGGAAGGCAAATTCCCTCCGTTATCTTTGGGCTGGTGTGCTGCCAAAGGGGTGTGTTGTGACAACAACCCCCAATTGGTGTCAAGGCGAGTAGGATGGATTTGTCACTTTCCCATTGGGAAAGGTGCCTGCTTCACCTTCCCGCTAGCACTTTGTTTTCACCCAGAGCCAGCACACCGGCACAGTAGCCCCTGGGCTGGATTTTAGCTGCAGGCAAGCCCTTAGCTAAGCACATCAGCCCCACTACTGCTCTCCCGGAGTGTGCTGCGGCACCCAGCATCGCCCAGCACAGGACACTGTCACCAGGCAGGTGGGGGACAACCCCCCTCTGCAGCCCTGCCTTGCATCTGCACCTCACGTGAATTTGAGGGCCTGCAGGCACAAGCCCCAGGTCCTTTTTTCTCCTGTTGCTTCTCCACGTGCAAGCTTTTTCTTTTTTCCACCAGCATATTTCTTGCAGTCTTTCCCCACCAACTTTGTAATGATCTGCTGGACACCCTTCAATGGGCAGCACTGCACAGAGGTTTTTAGCAGCCAGCAATCACTGGAGGTGGAGGGGGAAATCAAAGCTGAGAGACAGGAGAAGCCAGTTAGTAGCATCTCCCCTGCTAGAAAGAGCATTTCCCTATTATTTTTTTACTAAGGCAGCCTGCTGCTATTAAGCATTTTCCCTTTGAAGTCTGAATACTGTAGCGTATTGTACTGTAATCACTGCTTTTACCTTGTGGGCCTGAGACACCGTGTTCAGAGACATAACAGTTCAGCAGCGCCAGACACGATGTTATTGGGACAACTACAGAGAGGCAGACCCACGCATCAGAGAACAGACAAACCGAGCGTGTTTGAGTCACCAGGAGCTGTGCTGCAGGAACAATCCAGCTTCGGTTCCCACTGGAGGAGATTGCATCCTCTCTCACCATCCCTCCCCTGTTACAGCTGGATTTTTCCCCCTTGCAGCAGCAACAGCAGTCCGAGAATCAATAGGGTACTTAGAGGCAAATACTTAAAACAGTGGGCTGAAATACAGCAGTTGGATTATGCCATCCCTCAAAGGAAAAAAAGGGGTCCCCACCTCTAAGCACAGAACAAACTAGAGACGTAAGGCTCATCCTCCTCCCATGCCGGCCCATATTCAGTTTCCTTAGCAAGTAATATTTCAAAGGTATAGCTACTTCCAAATCTATTCATGCTCTCCAAAATGCCTCTTAAAAACGCAGGTGGGACATGGTGCCCTGCATAGAAAGGCTGATGAGCCGTGGAGCTGGTTTTACTGCTCTTAAATAAGGAAAAAAAGAAAGTAATTTTCTTTTCACATTAGGAGAGAAAGCGACCTAGCTCAGGTTAAACAAATAAAATAAACCCCACAGTGTGAAATAACTCAAATAAAAATGCTGAAGAGCCATAAGGCTGCCCTGCGCTGCAGTTTGGGTGTAGCTGCCTCCCGGGAAGACCCGCATTGCCCCGGCGGGGCGGCTGCCCCGGCCCCGCAGCCCTCGCCCCGCAGCCCTCGCCCCGCTCGGCTCCCACCTGCCGCTGCCAAGGGCCAGCCCCTCCCGGCACAGCAGCCAGGAGGTCGTTCTGCCGCTGTGAGTCAGCATTTGCTGCAGAATCCCCGCTCCTGCTGCCCCCAAAGTTGGGCAGAGAAGGGCATCCCCATGCACGACCGACACCGTTGCGAAAAGAAAATAAATAAATAAAAAAATAAATAATTGCATCGACCCTGTAGGGCGGGCAGCCCCCAGGGACAGGGCAGGTGAAGGGGAAGGGGGCAAACGCCGACCACGGCCACAGACGGGAGGATTCTGCAGGGGGATGCCACCTCCCCCCCCGGCTGAGCCAGGGCCACCCTCCCCGCCTGGACCCCTCTCCTTCCCCGGTGAGGCGGAGGGGCGCAGGATTCCGGCCGGGAAGAAAGGCTAAATCCCGTACCCACCCCGCACCCTCCATCCACGTGTCCGCGGAGCTCCGGCCGCCGCCCGGGTAGAGAGGCCTCGGCGGCCGCGCTCCCTCGGCAGGCTCGCCCTTCCCCGGGCAGCCAGCGAGCCCACGCGGCTCCATTCACACCCGCATCCCCATCCCCAGCGCCGGCCCCGCAATCCCGGCCGGCGCGCCGGGGCCGCGGCGAGCGCACGTGGCGGGGCGGCCGCTCGGACCCGCCGCGCTGCCATGTGGCCGCCGCGCCCGGCGCGGGGGGGCTGCACCGCAGCACCGGGGCTCCCCCGGCCCCCCAGGGGCTGCCCCGCCGAGCCCCCGCACCTTGCCGCTGGCCGTGCCGCCGCTGACCCCGATGAGGAAGGGCTCGCCGCCGCTAGGCTGCCCCTGCTCCTCCAGCCGCTGCTCGCTGTCCCCCGCCATCCTCCTCCCCTGCTCGCAGCCGCGCCGCCGCGCCCCCTCCGCCTTCGCTCGCCGTGCGGGGCTGGATTTATCTGATGAGTCAAGGGCCTTCCTCCCCGCCTGGTTCACATCCCCGGCGCTGCGGCTCCCTGCCAGGTGCCTGCCGCAGCTGCACATGCTCGGGCCCAGCCCGCCGGCGGGCGGCACTGCGGCCGCACGGGCCCGCACCGCGCCGCGCCCTCCCCGCCCGCGGACAAAGGCACCGTGCACCGGGCCCCGCTCGGCCTCCCCACCGGCTCCCTTTGCCTGTCTGACCGCTCGCCATCATCCCGGCCAGCGCTGGCAACCCCCACTGTGTGTCCCTCACGAACCTCTATTGTGTGCCCCCCACTCTGGCCGAAAAGGACAAGGGCATCCTGGTGTCAGCAATGGTGCGGCCAGCGGGACTAGGGCACTGCTGAGGCACCTCGAATCCTGGGGTCAGTTTTGGGGCCCTTCACGACAAGAAAGACGTTGAGGTGCTGGAACGAGTCCAAAGAAGGGGAGCGGACCTGGGGAAGGGTCTGGAGCACAAGTCTGATGAGCAGCTGGCCGGGCTCAGCCTGGAGAAAAGGAGGCTCAGAGGGACCTTATCGCTCTATACAACTCCCTGAAAGGAGGTTGTGGCCAGGTGGGGGTTGGCCTTTTCCCCCAGGTAACAAGTGATAGGACAAGAGGAAATAGCCTCAAATTATTCCAGGGGGGTTTCAGATCAGATATTTGGAAAAATTTCTTCGCCCAAAGTGTGGCTGGGCATTGGCACAGACTGCGCAGGGAAATTGTGGAATCACCATCCCTGGAAGCGTTCAAGAACCGTGCAGATATGTTACTTGGGGACACTACTTAGTGGCAAGCATATTTTACCCAGTAGTGCTGGGTAAACGGTTGGACTCGATCTTAAAGGTGTTTCTCAAACTCAGTGATTCTGTAATTTTCCCACCCCACCTGGGCCCTGGTCCTGGGAGCACTTAATAACAACCCAAAAGCAGGAATAAAAATTATGCTTATGTCTTTGGCAAATGGACCCGTGTGGGAAGAGTGGTGACTGCTCTGGAGGCCACAATTCAGTCAAACTGCACTCGACAAAATGGAAAAAGACTCTGGAAAATGTGGGGTGCAATTCCATGCAGACAAGTACAAAGTACGGTACTTAGGTAGGGATAATGATCTGTGCAAATGCAAGATTGGAACCTGCTGGCTAGCCAGGCCTTTTACAGATAAAGATCCCGAGCACAGTGGATCAAAGAGCCGATTCGAGGTGCTGCAGTGAAAAAGGCAGACGTCCCACTGGGGCATATAAACCTTGGCAGGTACTGTGTTTTGAGAAAGGTGAGGCCTGATGGAGAGACTGCAGCGGGGTCTCAGGAACAGCTCAGGGCCTGGTTTTGCAGGACTGCAGGAACCATCCGTGTTTAGTTTGGGGAAGGTCCCTGCAGAGCTGCAAGGCTGTGGGGACACGATAACCATTTCCAAATACATAAAAGGCTTCCACAAACAGGAAGGGAATACCTTTATCTCACCCATGGGGAATTAGAACAAAATGTTGCCAGCTCAACAGTGTAAGAAGGGCAATTCAGGATAGTCATTCAGGGACATTTTCGAAGTGTGAGAATGGTTAAGTCCTAGAACGTGAGGGAGAGTAGGGACTCTAATCCACAGAGGATTTAGAAAAAAAAGCATTAGGCAAGCTCCTGTGTAGAAAATGTTTAATGGAGCTTATCCTGCAATAGGGCAGGAGATGGCCCAGGCAATGCCCCAAGGTTCCTGGCAGCGCTGTTCGTAGGATCAGAATTTGCGTTCTTAACTTTCCACTTCAACAGAGCGAAACAGGTGCGGAAATGTTTGCCAGAGAGGTCCCACACCCCAGCCCTCATCACGCAGGACATGAGAGAGGATCTCCTAGGATGTTGTGGCCCCTCTCTGCCCACCATTCCTAATTCCTCTGCAACAGTGCCCCACAGACTGCGGCTTGAGCCGTGGGAGCATGGCACTGCACGTGGCTGCTGCCAGGGGAGGAAGTGCTATATGTGGACGAGAACTTCCTGCGGGGATGAATTCCAGTGGATTCCCATGGCCCCATGCCAGTTTCCAAGCCCTGAACATGGGCACAGCTCCTGTGCACACCACTGGGCCCTGGGAGCTATTCACAGCTCTTCTTCTTACCCCTGCACTGACACAGCCATATCTGAATGACAAAACCCCCTCAGAACAGTGAGACCTTCAGGTTCTTTGGTCCTCCTCATGCCTACGCTCACTGCTGCCCTGCTGTGCTGCAGCTGTTTCAGGCTGTGCTGTCCATCCTGAGAGTCTCTGTAGGATGCCCATTGTGGCATTTCTCCTCCAGGTCCCCTTATTGCTTGACATGTGGCAGGAACAGAGACACCTGCAGGGGGAAGGATAAATAAATACCCCTTGATGGGTCCTGAAGGAGCAAGAGCTAAGGATATCCAAGGCTTATTTAGAGCACAAGAAGAACTTACGATGACTGGAAGTGAATTGAGTCCAAGTCACAGTTAGTTTTAGATGACACCTTTCCTCAAAACTGAGAATTTTACACACTTTTCCTAGCTGCTGGTCACTAACACACTGTGCAAAGCAATTGAATCTTTTGTTCAGTTTAAGTCTGGAGACCTCAGTATATGAAATCTATTGGGACATGTGCCTCTAATCTGGTTTCAAGATTACCTCCATAAATATTACTTCTGCTGTATGTTTATAGACTGCACTGGCCCTTAATTCACACATCCAGAACTGTGTATTATGCCAATAGTTTTCTTTTTCTTGTATCCCAGGCTGTTACATTGAATATAACTGCACCCAACTCTCATCTGTCCTTTACAAGTTGATCAAAGCACATAATGCTGTTTTAAAAAGGAAATGCCATTGAGAGTAATATGCTGTCTGGTGTCTGAAAAAACCCTGCTGATAAGGATCCTGGTGCGATTCAAAATGACAGGATGAAATTACAAAGAGACCGTTTCACCTCTACCTCCAGTTCAAAGCACTGACACTAGAGAGGAAAAGGTTCATGTCACTGTCTGTCTCCTCCTGGCCCGGCTCTGCCAAAACACTACATTCAGTATCAATAACTGATACTCTGTGAATCATTTCCCACAGCAATATAAGAGAGAGTATTTCAAAACACTGCGTTGATTGATGTTGATACATCTCACAGCCAGGAAAGCCAGGGAGCTTTGGAGAGAGAGAGAAAGGGTGGAGGATGGCATACAGCACAGGGAAGTGCATGAGGTGGCACACAGGAGGGCACAAAATAATAGAGAATCACAGAATGGCCTGTGTTGAAAGCAACCTTGAAACTCATCTTATTCCAGCCCCTGTCATAGGCAGGGACACTTTCCACTAGACCAGGTTACTCTAAGCCCCATCCAACCTGGCCTTGAACACTTCCAGGGATGGGGCAGCCACAACTTCCTTGGGCAGCGTGTTCCAGTGCCTCACCACCCTCACCTCACAGTAAAGAATTTCTTCTGTATATCACAAGTCCTGCCATATCATCAGCTGTCAATGTCTTCCCACTGCTCACCCTAAACTGAAATATCCATCCTTAATTTCATCCCTGATGGCTCTGAATCCCATTGGACTCGCGTTGCTGATGTTCAGTTCTCTGTTCTCCCTTGATATTGCAGAAAGCTCCCTGTGCTTGGACACAGCACCGGGACTTTCCTTGGGTGCTTATCTGCAGCTTTCAGTGACTGACTCACTGGCAGCCACCTGCGCACACGTGGCTCTTGTGTTTCCTCATGTGCATGTCACCAGGCTCCGGAGGTGTTGTTTGCTGTCTAACCTCACACTCTCACTCATTGCTTGCACTGTCTCCTCTGAACTACAGTTTCTTACCCTCCTTCTGAATGGAGTGTTTAATTTAAGGGTGATTAGCTTTTTACCTTCCCTGGTTTTCACTCAGCTCTGCCCATATAATCCCACAGCGCATCACTGTCACTGATAGCAAACTCCTCCGTTATGTAAGGACAGGCACAAACCTGCCCTTCCCTGCCTGCCCTGTTTCCTTTTCTGTATTTCTGCTTTCTAGGTCTCCTCACCCCATTAGAACCCGTGGATTTGGTCTAGTTCTGCTGCTCCAGGTGTAACCGCTGGAGCTTCAATAAAAGTCAATTCTCTCTGTCAAATCCTTCCATTATTGCACTGTCCTCGTTAATACTCTTCTTAGTCTCATCCCATCCGTGAATGTTTTACACACTCAGAGCAACGGGAGATTTAATTCCCTGCTTCCAGCCCTGTGAATCAGGAAATGCTGTACTCTACTGCTGGCTGTATGGGGGACAGCCCCTGGTAAAGGGCAGATAACAATATTCCTAAATATTTGATCACAAAAAATGCCTCCTGGTGGGCTGCACTAACAGGATATTCATAGAATCATAGAATGGTTTGGGTTGGAAGAGACATTAAAGATCATATTGTTCCATGGGCAGGGACACTTTCCACTAGACCAGGTTGCTCCAAGCCCCATCCAACTTGGCCGTGAACACTTCCATTCATGCCACTGGCAAATTCACCCAGGGCAGAGTTTTAGAAACCAGGAAGCTGTTCCAAGCCAAACTCTTTGCAAGGGGTATGTTGAACGAAAGCAAACGCCTTGTGCACCTTCCCCTCCGAGCGGCTCCAGGCACCACATCCCGGCAGGGAGCAGGGAGGGCGGTGCTGGCTGCACACACCCGGACTTTATAGTCTCAAACTGCAGCAGGGGAGGTTCAGGTTGGACATTCGGAGGGATTTCTTCACAGAAAGGGCGATTAGACGTTGGGACGGACTGCCCAGGGAGGCGGCGGAATCACCGTCCCGGGCGGCGCTTAAGGAAAGACTGGACACGGGTCTAGGGTCTAGTTGACAAGGTGATGTCGGGTCACAGGCTGGGCTTGATGAGCTCGGAGGTCTTTTCCAACCAAACTGACTCTGTGTTTCTATGGCCCCCACCGCGGGCACCCCCGCAGCCCGGTGTGCGGGACCCGGGGAGTGCCGGGGCGGAGCCCCCGCCACTGTCACACAGCGCACCCCTCACCCTGCCGGGGGCGGGGCCCGCGCCCTGATTGACAACCGCCTCAGCCAATCGAGCAGCGCCACCCGAACTTCCCCGCCCCTCGCCCTCTCCGGAAAGGGCTGATAGACACTTCCGGTGGTTGCTAGGCGACACGGAGAGGCAGCTTCCGGGTGCGGGGAGCACTTCCGGGTGCGCGGCGGCGCTGCCGGGGCGGGGGCGGTGGCACCACCATGAGCACCATGTTCGCCGACACCCTCCTCATCGTCTTCATCTCCGTCTGCACCGCGCTGCTGGCCGAGGGTGAGCCGCGGAGCCCGCGGGTGCGGCTCTCCGAGCGCCGGGAGGGAGCGGGTGGAGGGGCGCGGTTGGGGACGCCGGGGCTCAGGGACTCCGGGCCGCCTGAACCTCACGGGCACCCCGGAGGACAGCGGTGAATAAACCCCGAACAGCGCTGAGTTGTGGTGCAGAGGAATTGGGTTTGTTCCCTCTCGCAGGAGGGAGGGAGGGAGGATGAAGGAGGACACGGTGGTTTTCCACCGGAGCTCTTGTGGGAAGGTTGTGAAGAAACCACCTGAACTTGCCACGGTGGTGGTTTAGGCTGCTTGAAAGGACTTTTTGTTTTTAAATGGTTGAAATAGGTGAAGCTCTTTAAGGATGGGTCGGATAGGTGCCTTTTTGGGGTAGTCACAAGCCAGAGGCCCCTTTCCTGGCACTGAGCTGTATCCCTAAATCCCCTTTATCTCCTCTACCCCCAAACCTTCATCCCAGAACTGTAAGACACCACCTTTGTGCATCTGAGGGAGAGTCCCCAGAGGAATATGACACTGGCACTCTGGGAGCCTTCCTAGCATTTGGGGGTGGATTGTGTACACATTCCCTGCCTTTCACAGCACGGAGCTGTGTTGACCTGGGAAGTGTTCACAGGGTTCCCTTCCCTGCAGCCGGTGATTTCAGGGACTCAGCAGCACAGCCCTGCTGTCAAGACAAAGCCAAAACAAAAAGGGGCCAAGAGTTGTGTGTAGGGGCTGACACTGAGCTGCTCACAAACCACCTGTGGCTCAGCTTGTTTTTATTATGTTTAAGTGCAGGGAATTTAGACTGGAGAAACTCTTGAGGTCTCTTCTAGTCTAGTCTAATATCTTAATTTGTCTTTTCAAAATGTGATGCTGCTAATGGACAGGTCGTGGTAGGAGCAGGAATTATTCCTCAGGCCTTAATTAGCTGCTGTGAAAAAGCAGAACACAAAGATGTTTATTGCCTTAGTCAAGCTTTGATTTTTACAGTGAGAAACAGCTGGGAAATATGAGCATGAGGTAACTGAAGCTGGTTAATTTCTGAAGACATTTATCTTATATGCAGTTCATATATAAAATGAAAAACGAAAGAATTTTTTTTTAGTTTTATGTATAGATTTTTTCATAGTTTATTTTACAGTCCCATTTTCTGTGAAACATGAGAAGGGGATATGAAGAAAAGGGAGGATACCTCTTGCTGGTGCTTCGTGCTGCCTTGGCTGTGCTGTGACCTGGTTTTGGAGACATAATGTTTAATTTTTGCATGTGCATTTGCTCACTTGCATCACTGTTATTGCAGGAGGCCTTTGCTTACCTGGTTACTTGCTGAGTGTTTGTTTCAGGTATCACTTGGGTGCTGGTTTACCGGACAGACAAATACAAGAGATTAAAGGCTGAAGTGGAAAAGCAGAGCAAGAAATGTAAGTACCCTTCAGACATCAGAGAACGTGTCCTGCTGCTCCTGCTTCAGCAGTGTCACATTGAGTAATGGCTGTGCTCTGAGAAATTTCTGCAGGGGGTGAGAAATTCCTTCAGCTTGGATTTCATAGGAGCCAAATTCTACAAGTTACATAAATCTATGGTGAGGGGACTTATTTCTGTCCTTAATTCTTGCCTTTTGCTGGAGGAGGCTCAGCACAAAGACCTTGTCTGAATTGCCCTCTCTGTTAATGGAGTAAGAGATTGGTACTGGCATCTTTTTTTCTGAACAGGAGTGGCTAATGTCTGAAATAAATGCCTGAAATATGTTCAAAGATGCAATTTCTGCCTTTCAGGGGTGAAAAGGTGAATTTGAGGTCTGTTTTGAGAAAGTTCTGGGGTTGAGTAATGAATAACATGAGAGGAAAGCATTATGTGTGAGGATTAAAAGTGATGATTAATGATGGGGGATGAGTAAAGAGCAAGTCATCATAGAAGGTCTGAGCTATCAGATGATGTAAGAATAAATTATACTAATGTAAACTGAAAACTATCAGAATGGATTAAGGAAATAAGCTCCATTTTCATTCCATAGGGAGGACATCAGAGAGACCTGGGAGAGATTGAACAAAGGATGAGGGAGGAAGGGGAAAAGGAACTTGAGGGTAAGCAGTCAGAAGATGTGCTTTGGATATTAAGAGGAATGGCAAAGGAGAGGGGCTGATCACGGGGTGTTTCAATGGACCTGTCTGTATTGGAAGCCAAGGAGTAGAGGAGAAATTCATCTGACCTTTCAAACTCAGCTATGTGAACCCTACACAGGGTACAGCAGTAAGAGACACCATGTGGCAACTGGAGCCAAAACAGAGCTAGTTTTACCTTAAAAATATTTCACTGGGATATCAGTGTTCCTAGTGCATGAGAGAACAATATTATCACTTACTGCTCTTGCCTGTCCAGCTCATTTCAGCCTTCCCCAGGGCAAAATAAACTGAGGAGTTCAAGTGTAGTCATGCTTGTATCACAGCTCCTACATTAGGGGCTTTTGTCACCACTTGTCCTATGTGTACGATGGAATTAGCCCCAAAAGAGCAAGTTGGAGAAGTAGTTGAAACCCAGCTGAAAACTTCGTGTCCTTGTGTGTTTGTGCTGTTAAATTCCAAAGGCAGTTATCAGGGCTTAGTCTCTGGGGCTTAATGACTGCAGAGTTTAATGCTGTTTGTTTTTATAGCTCTCCTGGTATCTAGGCTATCATCTGTGAAGGGAAAGACGTGAGGTTCATGCATCTCAGTTAGTTTCTGGTCTCCTTGTTCGATTCCCCACCCCCAACATTAAAAAAAAAAAGGTAAAGCTAAATAAGGAGTCACTAAAAATTCAGCTTTTCCTTCCTCTCCTGTTCTGAGGACAGATGGCTGACCTGGTGGCTTACAACTTGCTAAGTGGACCACTTGAGCCACACCTTTCAGCTGTTATCTAACACATCTGAAACAGGAAAAAACACATCTGAGGTCTTTAAGCTCTCCCATGAGAGCCCTTAGGGATCCTTAGGATCTGCAAAAACAAAGGGGCCCGAGTAATGTGCTTAAGGAGACATTGTTACTCCTTAGTTTCGTCTCTTCCTGTCCTCCTAGGGAGGAGGCACAGTTGTCTGAGGCTGCTGCAGAGATTGTAGTCAGTGTTCTGGGGGTAAATTTGCAAGGCTGAAGGCTATCCCTGGAATTTCTCTTGTGTTGTCATGTATGTTCCCATGGCTTTAGAGACTGCTTGACACACTTTGATGTGCTGGAACCACAGGGGAACTGGGGCTGTTCCTTTGGGTTTGCATAAGGCTGTCTAGAGTTTAGAGATGGGGGCCATGGGGTTATGTAGACCAGGGTAGGGGTGGACTGATCAGGTTTCCCCAGCTGGATTTGGCAAAAGGAAAGTTATGGAGAGAGCTTTCTGTGACTGCTGGCTGCGTTGAGTCGTCTGGCACTTCTCTCCAATATTCCCTAGGGCACAAGCTCCCTGTTTTTCCCCTTGTTTCAGGCTGCCTTTCAGAGATACACTTGTTCCTAGGAAAAAGCAGGTCTCAATACATTGCTGTGGAAGAGATGATGCTCAGGTAACTTGTCTGGGCCAGAGTGGTTTTCTGAGCAGTTGTGACTGACACGCGTTGAGGAGGGCAGCTCTACAAATCCTTGTGTGGCTTGGAAGTCTGGCTGCTCTTTATCTCCTCTGTGCTTTGAAATCAGGGCTAGGAGGTCTGTGCTGAGCTGGTCCTTCATATGGGAGGACAGTCCTGGTGCTCAGGTATCTGTGAGCTAACAATGAGCCAAATCTCTTTGTTGGTAAGGTAGATATGGTAGATGCAATTTACATACACAGCGTACAAAAAAGGCTGCTATCTGTTGCTAGACCATGGTCATGCTTTATCATCCTCGTTTCTTGTAGTACTTTTGTTATAGTTCTTGAATTAAAATGTCTCTTACTTCCTGGAGAGCCCTTCTTGCTGTCAGCAGAACATTTGCAGACGGGCAGCACATTTACCATGTTACAAGTTCGCTCTGCTGGCTCTACGTGAGCCTTGTTTGCTGGGGTGGTAGTGGGTTGCAAATGCTTGGTGAGTGTCTGATTTGGGGTTTTATACCCCAATTAATTAATTGAAGAATGGAGAGGCCGTGGCCAACTGCTTGGGCAGCGTTTCCCCTGAGAATGCCGGCCTGTGGAGAAGGGATGTGCGAGAACACAGGCTGTCCTGTATTCTGATTCCCACTGCAGATAATTGTGAGCAGAGCTGGCCACAAAGCTCTTTTCATTGCACTTGCTGAATCAAAAGTACTGTCTAGTACTAATGACAAATCAGCAAGGGTCACTTGAGCCAAAATTGTCCCCAGACTGCTCAGTCTACAATGTAATGGGCTCTTGACAGGGTTCTAAATTAACCCTTTAAATATGTTGATATCAGGGTTTTGAATTTTTTAACTATAGTTTTTAATTGATTGGTGTAATCATCCCTGATAGTTGATAAGTTACTGATTCTGAGTATGTTCTTAGTCATACCTAGCTGCTTTGAGCCCCACTTCTCTATAGTAATAAAATGTTTTGTTTGGTTTGTGGAAAAGGAGTGGTGGTATCCCTGTGCAGAAATTACGGAATATCTTTTCATTTGGCAGTGGAAAAGAAGAAGGAAACGATAACTGAATCAGCAGGCCGACAGCAGAAAAAGAAGATAGGTAAGACTGGTGCCTCAGAAATGGGGGAAAGCTGAGAAACTTATGGAAGTCATGCTACTTTCAAAAATATCTATTCATTTGCTTTGCTCCTCCAAGGCAGGAGACATCCAGACTTCTGTTGGCTTTGGTCACACGGGCGGATCGACTGAGAGGAGCAGCACCACGTGCTGAACTCATTGACTTTCTCTGCCATTTTAGCCATGATTGTTATTAAATAATTTCTCTTGTCAAAGCTCTTTGCAATGCACTGGCAACTTGCAATAGCTGTAGGACTCTGTGATTGTCATTTTTAGATCTTTTTTTTTCCTTATTTGAACACTTCGGAGCTGAAGGTGTTTATGTTGACTGTAACTGTCCTTAGATTTATTTCAAGTTTGATAAACTAGTTTTGCTCAATTTTAGGCAGTGATTTATTTTTCCATTCTTTTTCATTGTCAATCAGCTGCAGTCTTGCTGGGTAGAGGTAACTCTTTAAGTCCTGAACTAAGCAAGGACAAGGTAAATAGATGTTTAAGGGACGTGAGCTTTAGGAAGTTCTGTTATCTGCAGGACTTCCAATGCGCAGCAAAGCTCAGTTAAGTTATTACAGAAATTGTGGCAGGAACATTTCTGAGAGCTCCTGGGAGTTGGTTTCCTCATTCCTCTGTAACTCCAGGTAGCTGGATTAGTCATTTGATCTGTACAAAGCTTGCGAATTATAAACACATCTTCAAACAGTTCTTCCTAGGTAGAAAACCTGTTGTCGTTAGATTCCTCAAGGGACAGGAGCCAAAATGCTTCCTCTTGTGCATTTTCAGTTCTTAATCTTGAATAATCCCTGTGTGGGATGAACACTGCTTGGTGGATAAGGCAACTTTGAAAGTGACCCTATGTAACAATTACACGTAACATTAAAAAGTGTGACAGTTGCTTTTTTTTTGCAGGGCACCATCCAGGCTGTGTTCCTAGCAGCCAATATTGTACTTGTGCTTGGACTAAACTAATAAACAGTAGAATCTGAGGAATTCAGGTGCTCCACCAATTTTTTTATGCACTGAAATAATCTTGTTTTGCTGATGAAAAACAAAGCACAAAGGGACTAAGATCAGAACTTAGGAAGTGACCACTGATTTTGTTTGCTGTGATGCTTGCTGGCCAAACCTAAGATACTGAGACTGATTTTTTTATTTTTCCAAGTGCTGCATAACTTCAGTGTCCCATTTGTTTTCAGGCAAAGCTGAATTCTTGATGTTTCTGAAAAATTAGGCCCTAAATGTCAAGCTGGACTTCCAGAAAATGACTCACAGCTGTTAACTGCTTTTGAAATCTCTGATTTCATTAACTCTGCTGGATGTCAAATCACTCTGCAAGATGTGGCATTCTTGTAACAGCAGATTTACTTGTCCTGGAGTTCCTCTGAATTCTACCATTTTAGTTAACGAAAAATAAATATTGACTGAGGCTTTATGGATAAGTAGCAGCTGTGGTACAGACCTGCCTCAGTTGCCATCTGTTCTGTGCATACAATAAGACAGGAGGTATGTGGATGATATTTCTTGGTTTCATAAGGGATGAATCATGCATGTGCACAAGGAGGTAGGGTGAAAGTTGCAGGAGAAGGCTTAATTTGCTGCTTCCTGCTTATGAAACTGTGTCTAAATCACCTTTGACACTGCTGAAACAGGACACCTTTAACATCGTGGTGTGGCTTTTTGCCATTTCATCTTAAGAGATTCATTTGTTAGCTTAAACTTTGCTACTGCTTCCTGTGTCCATGTGCCCCTGGAAGGAAAGACTGACATTATCAGGAATCCACGTGAATGCTGAATCAACAGCAGCACCCAGAGCCTGTTTGTTTGGAATTTGTAGAAATAGGTGAGAGACAGTTCAGGTATGTTGGGGGATCAGGGCTGTGTTCTTTTTCCTGTGCAACCTTTAGCCCACCTAAAAAGATGGCTAGTTATGTAGCAGAGGGGAAAAAACAAGTATTTGCGCCAAATGTGATTCCTGAAGAACTGGCTTGAGGTTGCTGAAATGTTCCAGAACAGAATTCTCCACCTGGGTCAGGAAGCAGGTGTCTGGAAAGTTCCTGCCAGAGTGGATGGTTTGTAGTTAGGAGTGATTGAAAATAGCCAAGAGGATTCTAAGAAATTGGGTAGGGGTGTCGCTATTGCTTTTCATAACACTTACTGTTGAGTCCCTGTGCTTAGAGAATTGTGGAGCTTCTGTGCCATTCGGCCTCTTGTACTGAAACTTCGGTGGGATCCCTGGAAAACCACACTTGACAGTCCTTCTGCATCACTCCCTCTTCATTCACGCTGTTCTTTTGATATTTTTTTCATCACCCACATCCTTACTTCAGGTGGGTGTTACTTCCAAGCCCTGGCTGCCCCTCTGCATCCTCAGTCTGAGAGGAGCACAAGGGATGATGGGGACATGGGACAAGAAAGGTAACAGTAGATAATGCTCGAGGCCAGAGCAGTCCTCCAGTGAGGGGCATGGAAAATGTCCTCTCCAATCTCTGAGCATCTTTGAAGTTTGTGGTGACTTAAGGACAGACTAAATTTCCTAAGCAGTATTTGAAAGTATTTTCTGCAAAGCACTGTGATACACACATTACTGAATTTCATGTAGGAAATCTATTCCATCTTTGGAGAACCTCCTAGGTGTGACAAGAGTCCAAAATTCATTACTGAGACAAGCAGGATGTTGGCATTGCTAAGGTACAGCTCCCAGCTCTTTGTGTTGTTTCAAAGTCCCTTCTGACACCTCCAAAATGAAATCTTTACTTATACAACATATTTACAGTGTTGTGCAGCAAACTGAGACCGCTTTCTTTGGGAACTGTGATATAAGGGCACTGTCTCTGTTCTCTGGCAGTAGTGTTCGTGCTACTGTGTCAGTTGGTTGAGTTAGCAAATCTGACATTGGGTGCATTTCTTTCAAAAGTGCTGAATGTGTGATTCCAGCTGCCTCCTCTTTTTGTGCCAGCCTTGCTGCACGTTGCTGTGGTGGAGAAATGGTTGGCTATGTACAGTTTTTCACTTTCTACTGTCTGGCAGAGCTGGAGTTGATTTTGGAAGTGTTATTTGTTTGCACAGCCAAAAAGGTTAAGTCTTCCTGGAAATGAAAACACTCTGGTTTCTAGGTTGACAGAACTGATTATTACTGTTGTTTTTGTCTTTGCAGAGAGACAAGAAGAGAAGCTGAAGAATAACAACAGGGACTTGTCAATGGTACGAAAATTAAACCCAGTTCCCAACTGCTGGGGATTTCAGTCAGTTTTCCAGCAGAAAGACTTCGTTCAATTGGCAGATGTAGCTGCTTTTCCTCCTGAAAGGTCCTTCTGGGTTTTCTCTAATAATTCTCTACAGATTTTAGTGTGAGCCACAGAGTTCTCCAGCAGTTACTGCCTCATCTCATGCCAAACCTTAGCCATTTTCAGCTTTATAAGTCTCCATGATGTTTTCAAAGTAGAATTTGTCTGACTTCTTGTAACTTTAGTCATTGTAATGATCCTCTGCTGACTGGTTGTATAGGCTTAAGGAAAAAAAGAGCCTCTAGAAAGTAACAGGAAAATTCTAGAGCACTTTTTGGTTTTGTCCCCATGATGCAATTCCTCACATCAGTGGCCCATGCTGTGCCTGCCTTTGTACCCAGCTGTTGGCCAAACTTATCTTTGGGAGTTCTTCAGTCACTTTTATAATCTCTTTGCCTTCTGGGTCATCATTTTCCTTCTAGACTTCAGTGATCTGTACAAAGCCTGTTCATGAGAGTGTGAGCTCATAATTCTTCAGTGTAGGCCTGTTGTTTTGATTAACTCTGACCTTTCTGCTTACAGGTTCGAATGAAATCCATGTTTGCCATTGGCTTCTGCTTCACTGCCTTGATGGGAATGTTCAACTCCATGTAAGTGTCAACTTCCTGGGTTTTTTTCTTAAATTGTTATGGTGAATATATGCTCCACCTTCCCTTTATCACCTGAAGTGTTGCAGTGACAGAGTCCAGCCAAGAACCATAACTAATCTGTATAAAATGGATCAATACATATGAAGATGGGGGGGGTTGGTCACCACATGCATGTTCTGCTCAAGAGGGAACATTGAATACTGAAGACAATCAAGTTCAATAAATTGCATTCAGTCTAGGCACAGCTCTAATACCCTTTCTGTGTTGGAACATCCTGATTAGGGCAAGTTTGGAAGATGTCAGGCAAGCAGCTTCAGTCTTCAGCTGCTTTGGCTTGACTGTAATAGTGTGACCACAGAATGCTCTTGCAAGCAAAACTGGGTCAGCTCCCTTGCCCTTCCAAACAAGCTGTAATTGCAGAGTTTGTTGTTGCCCTACTTAAGGTGATCAGAGTCCAGATATTGACAGGTCCAGGCATGGACTCCAATCTTCCTTTGCTTTAAAAGTGACCTGGGATAGGTCCAATTTAAAAAAAAACCAAAACCAAACAAACAAGGATAACCCCCCCCCCAACCGGTTTACATGGTTATAGAAAGCTTTGTTTCAGATATGCAAATCTGAAAGACTTGTGCTTGACTTTTAAAACTTGCTTCACTTAAAATGTGAACTGTTGGCTGTTAAATCTGAAGATGACATGAATATGATTAGGATAACCTTTAGGAGGTTGTTTCATATCTGGGCAAGATGCTTGTCCTTCCACATAGGAATTTACATCGTTGGGCACCAAAGCCTTTGACCTCTGTGCTGGCAGTCCCTAGGATACAGTCAGTTGTTATTTTACTGGAGATCTGTGGGTGGATAAATTGCAAACTTGGGGTAACATAATAACAGAAGTGCCACTGTGTGGATTCTTTATTTATTCAGCTTAGTCAGACTTCAGCATCTAGCATTTTCTGAGTGCTGGGAAGCTGAGCAGAGCAACATGGCACTAAAGGACTCTAAAATTCGGGTACAGTCTTGAGTCACTGATGTCTTATTTCACTGCAGCCCTGAGGAGAGCTGGAGGTGCATCGTGAGTCACATCCCCAGCAACAAGGTGTCTGAAGGGGGATTTATAGTGCTGCACTCGAGGCCTTCAAGTGCTTGCCGTGGTGTTCGGGTGCAGTACAGACATCAACAACGCCCCTGCACTGAAACAAATGGAAAAATAAAATTAAAAGGCTTTACCCCACTCTGCCCACTTTCCTATAGGGGGAAGAGGCAGTTGCTCTGAGTATGCTGTGCCCAACTAGTGTTACAGAACTGTAAATTAAGAGCTTTAGGAAGGAACCGATTTGGGTTAAATCCTTTGTGTCTCCTCCTTCCATAGATATTAACCTACAAAAAAAAAAAGAAACCAATAAACTTAAAACCCACCAAGTCTCGTTCCTCTTTTGAGGATTCTTGCCCACAGAGATCATGCTACTAGACAGAGGCTTTAGGTGAACCTTTGGGCATATCTTTCCTTGGACTGCCTCTTTCTTTAGAGGGAGCATGAACAGCAGGAGTATCCAGAGAGCTCACTGATTGTTAGAGCTGGAATAACTTTCTTGCTAATAGCTGAGGCTATTGAATTAAAATCTGAAGATTTGACTGTCTGCCCTTTGAGGCTACATAATTAAATCCTTTCTCCAGGTCTCAGTACAAAGTAGCCAGTGGACCTGAATCAAATGGCAGTTTTGGAGGGTGGTACCTGTACGGTCTGAAGCTGACTGGTTTCATGGAGCTGGTTCTCATGTAATGTCAGTCTCTTGACACAGTATAAAGAGTAGCTGCTTGTTGCAGGAAAAGCAGCTCAGTTACAGCTTCAGGAGGCTCCTAGACTTCCTCTTCTCCGTACTGCTGGTTCGTCCATGGAGGCACTGTGGGTGTGGTACAAAAAGGAGAAAACTGGGTGACTGAGACTTGCAGTGGCTGCAGCCACATTTGCTGCTTTTCCTGTTCTTAGGTGAGGTCATGGCTCCAGGGCACAAAAGGAGCAAGGGATTGTGTAGAAGCAGCATGTTGTGCCACCCTTGGACAAGAACTATGCAAATGCTGCTGCTCTGTGGCTGGGCACCTCATGTTTGCCAAGTGCCAGCTCAGCCAAAATGGAAATCACTGGGATGAGCTGTTCTCTTTCTTAGCCTGTCAGTAGTAAAGGGGCAGCAGGTTGGACCATGCTGGAAGGAAGAGTCAAGAGCAGAATTCTGTGCTCAAGACAAGCAGCTGAACGACTGTTGTGGCTTAAAAGGCAGCGGGATGTGTAGCAGTGGTGGTCTCCAAGCCACCAGGGATTTTTCCTGGGAGAGAAATTAGCTTCTGTGTGTCTCAATTCTCTCTTGCCAGAAACTTTTTAATGCAATCAATTCTCTGCCTTAATCTAGGAGTCGTGCATTTCAGTACCTCTTCATAACTGTGAAAACCTGCTGGAATTAAAAGCAGGTACCTCGGGGTGCTATTGCTGAAGTACTTGTCATTCTCACAGCAGGAATAACGTAGAATTTGAAGCCACTTGGGGATGTTACAGGGAGATAAACATCCGTTCCGAGCTCCTTTGCCAAACTGCCTGTGAGATGTAAACAAAGTTGGCGTGTGTTTGAGCTGTAGCTGTGTGAATGCCTCTCCACAGGAAAGAAGGCTCATTTAGGATCTCTTGAAACAAGAAACACCTGTTCAAAAATCAGCACATGCAGAGAAAAAAACATCCCAATATGCACATGCTGATTAGGCATCATACACACTTACTTCAAAAGATTGGGTTGACTGTCTGGCTTGGGAGAAATCTTTGCAAACTGGCCAGAATTCACACTCTGTCTGATGCCCTGGAATGTGGACCTGGAGGAATTCCAGGAGCAGGACATGCCGCTTGGAATATGCACTATCATCCTGCCTCTGCACTGCCTCGTCTTCAGAGCTAATGCAGAGAAGACTGTGGGTATTAAATGTGTTCTGTTGGTGGGCCCTCTTGTGCTGAGGTTGCTCCAGGAAAGAAAAGGGTGTCTTTTGATTTATTCTCTGCTTAAAATATGCTATTTTGCTTAAAGCAAAGAGTCTGTCTTATTGCAGTAACTGCAATACAGCAGGGTGACAGTCATCTGTCTTCTATTGAAGTGCTGACTGGGAACTGATCTGCTAAATAAAATGCACCAGAAAACTGCAAAATACCAACCAAGATTTTATGAAACAATAGCTTGTCCAGTCCATCACTTAAATGGCTATGAACCTCTTTGACTGTGCCAAAACTGTTATTGAGGGAAGCCTCCTTACCCTGTGGATAGTTGAGTGTGGAGGGCTTGATGAGAGAGGCGTACTCAGTCTCCTTGGTGAAGCGTATGGAGAGGTGGGCTGGATAAGGCAGCAAGGCTTCTTAGCCTTCCATGTGGTCTCATCTGCTCCAGTGGCCTGTTGAAGATGCTCATTTGTTCTTTCCATATCCAAATGCTCTTTTACTGTCCCCAGTTGTGATCCAATGCTCTCTTTTCCAGATTTGATGGCCGAGTGGTGGCAAAGCTTCCGTTTATCCCCCTCTCCTACATCCAAGGTCTCTCCCACCGCAACCTGCTGGGTGAGGATTACACTGACTGCTCCTTCATCTTCCTCTACATTCTCTGCACAATGTCAATCAGACAGGTGAGCACACTGCTGTCTCTCCTATGTGCCTGGAGCAGGGAAAGCACATCTCCATCCATGAAGAGGAATCTACTGCTGCTGTCCAGTACTGCACATATGATCTTTAATCCATTGGTTGCCTTCATTCCTAGGCCTCATATTCAAAGCAATTCTAGGTTGAGATCATAAAAACAGTCAACATCCTGGACTGGCCTGGAAGACTTGACTGGAGACTTGCACCAGGACTCTAGGACAGAGTTGGCAGAAATGGATTCCTGAGTTGTATGATAACTTTGTGGATTGCCATACCAAGAGATTTTCTCCATCAGAAGCCAATCTAAATCCTACTTTTTAGTAATTATGACTTTTACAGTAGTGTGTACATCTTTACAAACAGTAGCATCGTTAGGGGAAATTTCCTTGGTGACTTGTAGTTCTATAAAGGTTTCATCAGTCCATAAAGTTGCTAGAAAAGAGAGGAAAGAGTTAAACCTGCTCTTTTGGGTTTGTCCTTCCTGTTTTTGCTGGCTGCCTTGCTTTTTTCAGAGTCTTAAGAACTTTACCTTGGATGTCAAGTCTCTCCCAGTGTCAGGGACTTGACACAGGCAGAGGGGGTCTGGTATGATAAGCCAAGAGTAGGATCCACACAGCTCTCCAGATAAGCTTGGTAGTCCCATCTTTTGGAAGAGGGTGAGGATATCAGTGAGGATAACAGAAGTGCCTGTTCAGGAAGGTTCACTGGCAGCTTAAGTGTCAGAATGGCCAATGAGGACAAGAGGGCCTTCTCAGTGCAGCCAGAAGTTTACTTTGTTTTCCAAATTTTCCCAGAATAGTCTCTGGGGGCTGGATGAATGCTGGTGCAACTAGCTGCAAATTACCTGCTCTTCTGTATTTTATTTCCCTTTTCTTTGATTTGCTTCCTGAATTCTTGCTGCTTTTGCTTGGGGGGTGGCAGGGGACTTAGGCTTATAGCAGATCAGCAAAGGGAAGTGATGTGTTACACCAAATGCTGTCAGAAGTTGGGATGAGCTTCATGGAGCAGCTCCATAACAGAGACTTCCTTTAGTCACAAAGTGCATGCTAGTAAATGGATTTCTCCATAGCCTTTTGTATTGGGTGCTTGTGTTGAAATGAATCTCTGTCTGGCCCTATGCAAAAGCAGGTAATGAACTGTAAAATAACTTATGTTGAAATGATCACTTGGAGTTCATCTGGCCCACCCCTCACTCCAGGCAGGCGCAGCTTCAGAGTATCAGAGGCCAGGGGCTTCCTGACTGTTTGCTGCAAGGCAAACTTTCACTTCCCAGTGACTTGGAAACTGGAGCAGTGTTTGCTGCTTTGAAAGAAATGAGACATTTTTAGTTCCTAAGATCACCTTCCAGAATTCCTGGTATGCTGTGGTCTGATGCTGTTCCTTCAAGCAATCTTGTGTGGTGCTGCTCTGTGCTACTCACCTGTTACATGGCAAATCCTCTCTTTGCAATGTTGCAAGTTACATGAAACTAAATAGCACTGCCAGCAAGATTTTTCTGCACCCATCTGGTTGATTGGGGAACTCCTTTGCTGAAAAATCCCCCATTTTTGTCCAAAAATATAATTCCTGTGGTTAGTTCTAGTCCTGGGCATTTCCTGCTGTTTCATATGGTGAAATTGGTGGATGGCATGAACTCAGAAATGACGAGCTCTTTGCGGTGGTTTGGGCTTTCAAGAGAAATTCTGGGGAAAAAAAATTGCCCTTGTGCTTGGGAGTTCATACTGGAGGCCCTGTGGAGGAGTTAGTTTATTGCTTTGGAGAAGGGTGTTTGTGCTCCAGAGTGTTAGACTGCAGTCTGCATAGTGCTGCCTTATCTACATGGTCGTGGTTAACATGGATTAACCTGGATTCCTGCAGTTCTCCAGCTGTCAGACAGTTTCTTCCTCCTTGGTACCTGAAGGGAAGGGCAGGGACACTCCAGTTTGCTCAACAAGTAGGAACCAAAGCTGTGATTGCTGCTGGCATCCTGCTCCTGGCTTTATTGCTATTTGAAAGAACCTAGGTGCTAACAGCATTGGGAAGAGGACTTTGAAGTGCTGTGAGAGGCCGAGAGGCCAGAGAGTCCAGGGAGGGCAGGAAAGTAATTAAGGGCTTAAAATGGTGCCAAAGACTTGCACTTAGTGCTTTTCAATGACCTTGGAGGTGAAAGTTTTGCAATCCTTTGTATTTCACTGTGTTCAGAATGGGGAATCTTGCAGTGCTGGCTTCAAAACAGCTGCTAGCCCAGGGGAGGGGAACTGGTGTGGGAGTTCGTGTCTGGCTTGATGCTGCTCACGCAAGAGTGGAGATGGACCAAAAGTCAGGGAACAGGTTCCAAGCAAACTAAGATCATGCATCCTTCAGCCTTCCCTGGAGCTGCCTGTGAAGGGATCAAAGGCAGAGAATAGAGATGTTCCTGTGGAGCTCAGAGGTGGAGAAACTCTTGTGTGTGTGAAAAAACAGTGACCTAATGGGAAATGCAGGGGAGTACGTGAGGGTGGGAGGCTTAACTGGATGGTGGTTAAACTGACATTAGTGGGACCGGCAGGAGCAGCATCAGGCACTCTCTTCATGGGGCCCTCAGGCATGGGGGGGTGATAAACTCTTCAAACACTGACTGGGAAGCTTGCTGCCTGTGACCTGGCCAGCATCTCCAGAAATAGTCACCTCGCAGTGAGTAACTTCCTTTGCGCTGTTCCCAGCTCTCCCTGGCACGTAAATCCTGTCTCCTAGTTCCTCCTGCCTTCCTGTTTGGAAAGAGGAGGGTTGCTGGGAGAGGCCTTCCAAGGGTCCTTGAGCTGTTGGGTTTCAGCTGGGAAAGTCTGCTGGGCTGGGCGGGAGGTGTAATGTCAGGGTTACATCCTCTGTCCCCGCTCCTGGTTCTGAGCTCCCAGCCTTCACCTGTGCTGTTTGGGAAGAGGGATATGCTGCTGTTCCTCGGGCGTTTGCTGGTCTTCACTTCCTTTTCACACGCATCTGAACTGTAGATTAGGCTGCTTCTCACTTAAGTGTGTTCCCAGTGGGAAGGGGAGCCAGCAATTATCCCTACTGCCAGGAGTGCACTTTCCCACAGAGCCTGGTCTTCAGGGCAGGGAGCCACTTGCTGCCTTGAGGCCCCTTCTGGGTTTGAAGACAAAAGCAGAAGCAGCTCTTGTCCTTCCTGCAGTCGTTTGAGGGAAGATCAAAAGAGGTTGGATGAGAAATTTGGATTTTTAGTCTTCCCTCCCTGCTCCTGAAGGTAATGGTCATGTTTGTGTTGGAAGTAGACTCTGCAGACTTCCTTGCGCAAGTTGGCCCACAGCAGACAGGACTAGGTTCCTGCTGAACCTTGCCCCAACCCTAGTGTTTCCAGCTGTGTAGACTTCAAGATTGCTGTCCAGAAAAACTTGCTTTGGGGCTAGTGGATAATGCTATCTGCCTTCCACAGCATGGAGGGCACTACATGGAAAGATGATGCTGGAGACTGTGGTCTGGAATTCACATACAGACTGTCATCTTCCTTCCTCTTAGAACTGTTCAAGCAGTTGGAGTAAACTTTAGCACTACAGTTCTCCACTCCCTCCATGCTTAAAGGAACAGGTTGGAGGCAGTGCACATTTCCTTGGTTCCATGGATGCTCTGCTATGATCTCTGCTCCACGAGTGAGACGGTAGGAAGCTCACAGGATACTGGTCCTGCCTGCTGCTGGCTCTACAGCACCCTCTGGTGTTACCGGATCTGTCCCTCGGCTGCTCCTGTTTCCTCCTTTCTGTCCATTGCTTGACTAAGGAAGTGCCGAGAAGAGGAACCTCACAAAGGAGTTAATGCTCTCGTATATATTCAGTTGCTGAACATCAGCCAGTGGCTGGTTTATGGACGTTTGGACCTCATGTAATTGCTCTTCAGGTGTTCCCCTCCTTTACTGTCATGCCTCTGTGTGGGCTTAAACCTTTCTTTTCATAGTCTCCACCTGGAATGATTCCTGATTGTTTTATTTTAATGTAGCTACTGTGGAATTACAAAACTATCTGCATTTTATTTTCTTTTTTTCTCTTTTTTTTGTTTGTTTATTTTTCTTCCTGTCTGACCTATCCTAACCATTATTTTAGAGAGGACACTCAGGTTTGAAGAGAATCCTCCTTCCTCCTTTTGTTGTCTCAATAGCCAGGACTCAGCTGGTGACATGAGGAGGACACAGTTGTTTTCTTCCCTCTCTTGCATAAGATGTCCCTGTTGTGCCAGCACTGCAGGAGCAGCATCTTGAGCTGGAGTTCCTTACAGTGAAGCATGAAACCCAAAGAACTGGTGGCTCTTTGTAGTCGCACTGTTGTGAAATTTAAAAGAAATTTCACAAAAATCAGAAAAAAACATCAAATTTAAGTATTCTGCTGTGATTTTTTTTTTTTAAGCTTATGCCTGGCTCTGCTAATTAATTCTTTCCCTGTTTGTTGTTTTCCACTGAAACACCCTGCTCGGATGCAGATGAGGTCATCTCAATAGTCAGGTTTTGGGGTTTGCTACACAGGTCCTGTTATCCTGCATGTCTCCACCGCCCCATTGTTCTGTCTGCAGCCCTAGCATTCATGCTAATTCTGTGCCTAAGCTCCTGACTTGGACTTGGCACACACTGTGGTTGCCATGCTGCTGACCCAAATTCCGGCTGCATTAGGAGAGGGCCTTCCTTGCCAGCTTGCAGACCCTCTGGCTCTGAGGGCTGCCATAACAGTGCTTACTGGAATTTGGGAAGACCAAGGGTTGTGTGGTTCTGCCCGTGAGCAGCTGTTGGGAACCCTCTCCTGAGTGTGCACTGCAGTTAAATTGCAAAGATGTTGTAGGTTGATTTTAAACCAACACGTGCATAAAGACATTTACAGGGCACCTGCCAGCTGACTGTGTGGTGTGTAGCTGGAGGTAGAAAAGAACCCTCAGCCAAAATGTGGATTTGGTAATCAGAGGCACTTTTTTGAGGTGGGGAAGAGTGGCCCAGCTCTAAATATAGCTGTTGGGGATGGTTGTCTGGCTCTGTGCTAAGCTGGTTTGAACATACAGGGATAGAAGTCCAATATATAGTAGCCAGATGGATAAGGCTGTGTGGGTGAGAACCTCGATCTGTTGAAACTAGCGTGGAGGTTTTACTTGTACTACTGGAGAGGGTCCGGCAGAGGCCAGAAGGATTATTTGGGGTCTGGCACATCTCTCTAATGAGGACAGATGCTGTGAGGTGGGCCTGTTTAGTCTGGAGAAGACTGAGAGGGGATCTCGTTAAAGTACATAAATATCTCTAAGGTGGGTGCCAAGAGGATGGTGCCAGACACCGTTCACTGGTGCCCAGTGATAGGATGAGGAGCAGTGGATGTAAACTAAAACTCATCATGGTCTGACGCTATCCTGCTCTTTGTTCCTGTTTCCGCAGAATATCCAGAAGATGCTCGGTCTTGCTCCTTCCCGGGCTGCCACCAAGCAGGCAGGAGGCTTCCTTGGCCCCCCACCTCAGGCAGGGAAGTTCTCCTAAAGCACAGCTTTCATGGATGGCCTGGCCAGTGCACAAGACTGCCTTTGGGAGGTAATAAGATGGGATTCTGCACCAGGCATCACCTGTCCAAAACCAGGCTATGCAGTATTGAAATCATCATCCATTTGGAGTATTCCACCAGCAGTTGATCGCTCATCAAACCAGGAAACATCTCTGAGAAGATAACTCGACCTTTTGTTTCTGAGAAATAAACGGCATGGGCATGTTAATTAATTAATGTGTCTTAATTGGGTGGTGGAGCGCCGCCCGGGGCCGCGGGTTCGGCTCCATCCCGGCGGGCACGCCCCTGGATGGGGCGGGACCCGCGGCCCTGACGGGAGAAAAGCGTCGGTGGAGGAGGCGGTGCCTCTCGCCGCGGCGCCTCTTGGGATCCCACTGATGTTGGCACAGACCCGGCTGCCCACCCTCCTCCCCCGGCTCTGCGCACTCGCTCCCAGCCTCGCCATGAGCAGCGCGACCGGCACCGTCACCATCCAGCAGCCCCTCAACTACCGGGCGGGCGCCCGCGTCCAGCCCGCCGACGGCGGCCAGGTGGAGGAGGTGTATGAGCCGGCCACAGGTACCGCCCGCAGCCCGCTGGGGGGGGAGTAACCCTGAGCAAGAGGGGTCGGTGCACGGGAGAGCCTCCGCGGTACCTCTCTGCGAGGCCTGGGTGCGCTCTGCTTCCCCCAGCTCGCCCGGGTGCCACCTGTGCGGGTGTCCTGCACGCCCTGCTGCCCCTGTGCCGCCGTGCTTTGGTGGCTGTCCTGCCTCCAGCGTTAACTCATCGTCGGTCTTTAACAACAGAAGTCAGCTCTCATTGTCAGTCGGGCAAAAAGTCCAGTGGTTCTTGCTCTTGGCAAAAACTCACTATTTAAATATCTCTAAAGTTACTTATGTTTAGTTATCAGTGCCTAGGGTTCAGCCGAATCACTTCAAGAGTGTAACGACGCTGAGGAATGTGTAACAGAGTCCTGAAGGTGGTGGTAGAAGTGTAACAAACTCCACTGGGAAACAGGAATTTTGTAACAACTTGAGCTAATTAGAAAGTGGCTATGAAAAGGTGGCAGGTCTGCCAATTCAGAACAGCTGAATTACGGCACTTCTTCTACAGCAAATTACAAATCAGTGGGAATCATGGGGGAAGTTCTGTATCTGATATGGGTGGCTGGACTGAACTATTTGGGTTTTGGTGCAAGGTAAACCACATTCTGAGCCCCTTTTCTGAGACTTCCATCTTATTTATTCCCTGTTTAAAATGTGCCCAGGTCGTGTGCTATGCAAGCTGCCCTGCTCTGGGGAGAAGGAAGTTGATCTGGCTGTGCAGAGTGCAAAGGCTGCCTTTAAAATATGGAGTCAGATGTCTGGCATGGAGCGATGCAGGGTGATGCTGGAGGCTGCCAGAATTATCCGGGTACGTCTTGGGAGCCAGCTGCATCTTTTGGGGAGGGGTGGTTCTGTCTGTGAGCTTCCTTGTGGGTTATTGTGGCTGCTGGGGCCTTCCAGCAGGACTTCCAGAGCTCCAGGAGAAGCTCAGGAATTAAAACCCACCTTTGGCCAGAAGAGACAGGAGGCTGCCTTGGGCAGGGCTTTGCTCTTATCACTGAATTCAGCGTTCCTTTGGTCTTATCACTGGATTCAAGGCCAGTGTGTGCCTTCTCAGCTTAATTCTGTTAGAAGACAGATAAAATTGAAACTATCCAGTCCACATCTTGCAGGGCTTGTGCTTCTTTTAACAACTCCAAAGATTAACTGCATGAGATTTCAAAGCTAAAATTGCATAACTCGCACTGTTGAACTTTTGGCTTGTTGGAGGCTGTTGTCACATGACTGGACTGTGTCTTGGCAGTAAGAGAAAGCAGGAATACTGGTTTTTATCAGATATGGAAGGATACACATGGAAGAGGATACACATAAGTGAGCTTTATCACAAACTTCTTTGTGAGATAAGGTTCTTGACCATCAAAGTTAATCTTCATCAAGGTACTGACTGATCTGTGAGAACCCAGACCTTCTTTCCCCAGTGTGTGTATGTCATGAGAAAACTGTTTTCTTTCTGCCAAATTCCTGCTCCTGCCAGACAGCAGGATAATATTTCTGCCTGGGAGCTGGCCTGTCCCTAGCTGTGTTGCTTTTTCTGTCCTTCACTAAACCCTCTGGTTCCATCCTGGTCTTGCTGTTTGCTCTTCTTCCCAATTTAGTTCCGTGAACTCTAATCGTTGTTTGCCGTCCGGCTTCTAAGTTAATGGTTGTCCATGTCTTAAATAAACAGGGATGTTAAGCAAGACTGGACTAGCAGTGAACCCCAGCACCTTTCTCTTTGACATTCCCCTCGCTCAGTCACCACTGGGAAATTGATGTATAGCAATTGGGAATGTCCCTTTTGGAGATGACAGTTTCCCGTTGTCAGAGTCTCGTTTGGGACTTGCATGCTTGGGAAGCAGCTGCCTCCTTTTGGAGTTCTTCTATGGGCTTCTCTAATGTGCTGTCTCTGTCCTATGCCTCTCACAGGAGCAGAGAGAAGAAATTGCCACCATGGAAACCATCAACAATGGCAAGTCCATCTTTGAAGCCAGAGTGGACATCGACATATCCTGGCAGTGCCTGGAGTATTACGCAGGGCTGGCAGGATCTCTGGCTGGTGAGGATGTTGCTGGAGTTTGCTCTTTGTTCTCTGTCCCACATTCCCTGATATCTCCGATGGCACAAGGCCATCTTTGCTGCTGATTTCTCTAAGAGATAGCCCATTCCATTTTCTGATTATCTTTGAGAGATCTCTACTTGATTCTGCTGTGCTCTGTGGGCACTCACACACCTTCTGTGTGTGAGCTTGCTGGGGTAAAACTGTGGTCTGTTCCCAGGCAAATCAAGGTCTGACCCCTAAAGCTCTGGTAAGAGAGGAAGGGGCTTTGCACTTTTCTACCTTCTGGCTGTTTCTTTGCAGGTGAACACATCCAACTTCCTGGGGGATGCTTTGGGTACACTCGGAGAGAACCACTTGGGGTGTGTGTTGGGATTGGAGCCTGGAATTACCCTTTCCAGATTGCCTGCTGGAAGGCTGGCCCAGCCTTGGCTTGCGGTAATGGAGACCTGCCCACACAAGCATCTCTTCAAACCAACTCATCCTGTGGGGGAGAGTGATTTGGGGATAAAGTCTAGGATTACCTTGAAGTGTTGAAGGATTAGCAGAACCTTCAGGCTGTTGCTCTGGCAGAAAGGGAAGGGAAATGAGGGCAGGAACATCTCAGATGTCAAGAGGGTGAGAGTGCATCATGAAATACGCTGATAGCTTGGCTTTGTATCAGAAGAGGAAGGTCTCTGGAAATGTCTGCAGGGCAGGACCAGCAGCCCCATCTCCCCCAGCCTTCCCACCAGGAAGTGCACCCTTTTGCTAGTTGGCAGCGATCAGCTGAAGGTGTTTCCTTCTCTTTTGGGGGAAACTTCTGGCATCTGTTGGGACAAATTCATTGTGTGTGGTGGGGATTTGTTTTGTTTTTAACCCAAAGCAGTTGAGGTGTTAATTCCATTTTGCCTCTTTCTGGGTTCCCTTAGGCAATGCAATGGTCTTCAAGCCTTCTCCCTTCACCCCTGTTTCTGTGGTGAGGTTGGCAGAGATCTTCACAGAGGCTGGGGTGCCCAAGGGGCTCTTCAACGTGGTGCAGGGCGGGGCAGCCACAGGCCAGTTCCTCTGTCATCACCCAGATGTGGCCAAAATCTCCTTCACTGGCAGTGTGCCAACTGGCATGAAGGTAAAGGCGCCTTTGCATTGGGGACACAGGGGGCCTGTTGTCGACACCTCCGTGAGGTTTTCTGCATGAGGCTTGTAAAAAAGGGGTGCAAGTTGGCATTTTTGGGACTGAGCAAGGCGTTGGCACGTACAGGGTCATGCTGGGGATCCAGTCAGCCTGCTGGGCTCAGGCATTTAGTCCTTTCAGAGGAACCCCTTGGTCATCTTCACTTGTTTACCTGTGGTTGCAGTGAAGTCTCTGAGCTGCCTAAGTGGATGTCGATGTGGGGAGGAGGGTATGTAAAAGAGCAGCACTGCAAAAATGGCTGAGTGTTTCTGGCAGTAATAATTCAGTTCAGCTGCATGCAACTTACTGTTTTTAAGCAAGAGGTTAATATCTGTGAATTTGTCACCTTCAGTTTATTATTCAAAAATTAAAAGAAGGACTTCTAGAAAAAAGATCTGATTTTGAAAGAGGGGAAATGCCCTTTGAATGCTCCCTGTGTGTGGGCACCTGTGGGTTGCAGTGACTCAGGTGCAGCTGCAACTGCTGGCAGTTTTTGCTGAACACGAGAATTCCTGCATATGCCTCCCCAGGTCCTGTTGGTTTTAACTTTAAAAGGACAAAACCCAGACTCTCTGAGGCTGTCCTGAGTCTGAACTAAGCACATCTAGGAAACCCAGCTTACCCTTCGTGCTGCTTCTCTTGTTGGGGAGGTCATGCAGGGCCCTTTCACCCTTTTGGGTCTCCCTTGCCTCTCTCCACCAGCCTCCCCTTGGCCAGTGGTTCACTTGTTTCTTCTGTCCTTGTTTCCCTCAGATCATGGAGATGGCAGCTAAGGGGATCAAGCCAGTCACCCTGGAGCTGGGGGGCAAATCCCCCCTTATCATTTTTTCGGACTGTTCCCTGGAGAATGCTGTGAATGGAGCCCTCATGGCCAACTTCCTTACGCAGGGCGAGGTGTGTATCTGTGGTGCAGGAATGGCCCTTCCCAGAGAGGCAGGGTGGTTTCAGAACTGTACAGTGGAGCCAGCTCATGTTTTTTCTGGTGAGGGATGCCCTAGAGCTCCCATCTTGACATGCATTTCCCAGGAGGGATTAGAAGGGATGCCCTTGCAGAAGCCAGGGCAGGGTGTGCCAGCAGACTGTGCCTTAGCCAATGTCCTGTCCTTTCCAGACCTGGAGCCTCCCTGACACCCAGTACCCAGCTTGGCACAGCTGCTTTTGTGTCTTGGGCTCTGGTCTGGCACTGCTGGTGTCCTCTGGAGGGGCAGCAGGTTCCAGTCAAGTGTGCTGAGCTACAGCACTGTGGGGGTCTGTCCTTCCTAATTTTGGGATATCCACCCATGCTCCAGGTTTTGTGTAATCCTTTGCCAAATTTGCTCAACGAGGTAATTTTTGGGAACTGAGAAGTCAGCTCAAGGTCTCTTCTGCTGGTGACCTGATGCATTTTTGCCACCTGGTGGCATCAGAACCACTGTGTCCAACAAGGACTGTTCAGTGCAGACTGTTCAGTGGGCCACAGGGTCGTCTTGTGTTCCTTGTTCCCAGGGACAAGTTAACTCTTGTAGCAGCTGTGGAGGGGCTTTTCTGAGCATCTTTGTAGCAGGATCCGAGCAGGGAAGGACTGTGGAGTGCTGTTTCCTACTCTGAGCAGAGTGTCCTGTATCCCAGGTGTGCTGCAACGGCACGCGGGTGTTTGTGGAGAGGAAGATCCTGGATACCTTCACGAAGGAGGTGGTGAAACGCACCCAGAAAATCAAAATTGGAGACCCACTTCTGGAAGACACACGGATGGGAGCCCTCATCAACCGGCCCCACCTGAATCGTGTCCAGGGCTTTATCAAGCAGGCCAAGGAGCAGGTGAGGTCGTGATGCTGCCTTGTGACTGCCCTGAAATATCTCTCTCTGGTTAGACAAACAGATTGGTAGCTGCTTTCCAACCCCGTGCTTTCCTAGTTGAGCTGGGTGTTTTGTTGATGGGTGTTTTGGGCCCTAGATACACAAGTCTATGGGACCTGAGGATGCATCCCAGAGTCCTGAGGGAATTGGCTGATGTAGTTGCCAAGCCACTATCCATGATACTTGAAAAGTCAGGGTGGTGAGTGCCACAAAAATCAGAAGGCTGGAGCACCTCACCTATGAGGAAAGGCTGAGAGCTGGGGTTGTTTGGCTTGGAGAAGAGAAGGCTCTGGGGACACCTCATTGTGGTGTTTCAGTTCATAAAAAGGGCTTATGAGAAAGATGGGGACAAACTTTTTAGCAGGACCTGTTGTCATAGCACAAGGGCCAGGCAGAGCTGCAGCAACTGGGCAGGGTGCTCCTGGGTGTGCCTGCCTACCTTCCTCTTGCCTCTTTTCTCAGGGGGCTGAGGTGCTCTGTGGTGGGGACCTGTACGTGCCAGATGACCCAAAGCTGAAGAATGGCTACTACATGCGACCCTGTGTGCTAGGTATGATCCCTCCTGCTCGTGGTACTGTGGTCTTGTGTGTGGATGTGGCTGAGTTTCTTCTAGAGAAAGCTGCATTCAGCATAACCTGGCTCTGTGTATGTCCCCAGTGTGGACAGGCACTCGGATGGGTGTCCTGAACACCAAGAGAGGCTCCCAAGAACTGCATCCTTCTGCTGTCAGAGGGTCTGACAGGAATTGTGCAGTTAGTGGCTTTTGAAATGCAGGATGGGACTTGCTCCTCTGCAGGGAGGCTGTGCAGTGCTGAGCACTGTCTCAGAGGCTGTGTGGGTTGCTGAATGCACAGGCTGTGCTGGTAGCTCTTCCTCCTGAGGCACATGTCCCCTGCCATCCTTCCAGGGAACTGCAAAGATGACATGACATGTGTGAAGGAAGAGATCTTCGGGCCTGTCATGTCCATCCTGCCATTTGACACGGAGGAGGAGGTTTTGGAGAGAGCCAATGCCACCAAATATGGCCTGGCAGGTGGTGTCTTCACCAGGTATGACTGAGTAGCATTGCAGGAAGTGTTCTAGGGAGGGGAGGAGACGGAAAATACTGCAGCAACTTGATGCTGCTCTTGCAGTGCCTAGGTATGGGCATCTTCTTCCAGAAAAGCTGGAGCAACAGATTGCCAAAAGGGAAATCTGTAAATGATGTATCTCTTAGTTTTTCCTGAAGTACTGGGTGGGCCCAGCTGTCCTTTGGACTCCTCCCAGCCTGTGCTGGCCTGCTGCCAGCCTTCCTGCATCTCCAGGATGCACCAGGAGCCTGCTGTGCTGCTCTTGGCCACTTGCCCTAATCCGTGTTGCTGGTGTCCTTGTCCTGCCCTTGCAAATCAAACCAAATTTTAGTGTCCTTGGGAATAGGTGCTGCATCCTTGGAGCAGGGAAAGACAGAGTAGGGCAGGTCGGGCTCCAAACCCCACCGTGACCTGCTGACCTTTCTCTAACGGGATGTCATCTGTGAGGGAAGGGGGGGATGAATGGGAGGGGATCCAGCTGAATTGCCCTTTTCCTGCAGGGATATCCAGAAGGCTCACAGGGTAGTGGCTGCTCTCAAGGCTGGGATGTGCTTCATCAACAACTACAATGCCAGCCCCGTGGAGCTGCCTTTTGGAGGATACAAGTCATCAGGTGAGCTCTGTCTGACCTTCCCTGGTACATGCCAGTTACAGAGGCTGTGAGTGGCACCTGGCACTGCCTGGAGCCCTGTTCTCATTTCTGGCTCTTCCCTGCAGGATTTGGGAGGGAGAATGGACGGGCAGCCATCGAGTACTACTCACAGCTGAAGACTGTCTGTGTGGAGATGGGTGATGTGGAATCAGTGTTTTAGGGGCTCTGGGTCCTGCTCAGGGGAGCATCAGCCAGCCCCTGCCTGTCAGCCAGAGATGTAGATCATGTACCCAGCAGTAAAGTACTCTAAAACTGTCAGTGCCTGGGGGGAACGGTGCTGGAGCAGCATTTAGCCGCCCTGCTCCTGCAAGGGGGAATGTACACACAGGGCTCAGTCTGGGGGTCTACTCTGTCCTGCCTGGTGGACAGTGGGAACCTTGGGGCAGGAGGCACCAGTATGGCCTTTGGCAGCAGCTCTTGCAGCTATGTAGGTGTTACCAGAAGCTTATCAGTGGCCAAGGCCTGGCCCAGGCTGCTTCCCCTGCTGTGTGCCTTGATTTCCATTGCCTTCTACCCTCAGTCAACTTCAGTTTTGGCTTCTTAACAGGTAGATAATACTCAATGCACGTATAAGCTCTTGGACACATTGACATCTTGTAGCTCTGTCTATTGTCTGACTACATGAAAGCCTTAGGGCAGGACTGTTTATTCCCTCTAGCTCCCTTGTAACCACAAGTTTTGTTTTTTCTATCTGTACTTACAAGTGGGACAAAATACTGGGGGAAGGGTTGGCTGATGCTGCCTGGGACAGGCATGTCCCTGAGAATCCCCTCCACACAAGAGTGGTAGCGAGCTCCAGCATAGGAAAATGAAAGCTGTTTTACTTCCTTCCTGTAAACTTACTGTTCTTTATACACATGATGAAGCAACTACTCTAAATGTTTGCCTGTCTTTTTTTAACAAATAAATACTAATTCTGGAACATCGTAGCACATAGTGACATGGATTGAGGGGTCCAGAAATGGGCCTGCTGCTGTATGGGTTAAACAAGTTGCAAGGTGGCTTTTCGGTCACTAAAATCATACAATCTAGGAAGAACATCTCTGCCTGATGGGCAGATTTCTGTAGTCCTGCAAAACCAGAGTCACTTTAGAATTTTGCAGAGCTTAAAGAAAATGCTCTATAACTTTAGAATTAAAATACAGAATTGAAAACTTCATTTTATTGAATGAGACAAGAAAAAACCTACAGGAAATGAAGTGTTCTAGAAGAAAACAGAACAAAACTCCCTTTAGCTTCTTGGGCAGCCCCCACCTTGGCAGACCCAGCCGAGATGCTGGCAGGCTGAATACACTCCTGTGCCAAATAGCCCAAGGAGTGCCACTGAGCCAATGGCCCCTCTCCTTCGGTTTTTGGGATCTGGAAAAAAGGCAAGTTTTGTCAGTTCAGCAGCCCCTCACTGAGAGAGAGACTAGCCCATCTTGGAAACTGAAGGGGGAGCAGGAACTAAAGATAAATCCCAAGGCAAAACAGCAGGCACCCACCCAGGCCATGTACCTGCCCTCATTAGCGTAGCTATCCCTATTGCATGAGTGCTCTTCCCATCTGCAGGAAGAGTGTGCTGCAGTGTTAGCAGCCTGTGGACCTGCACCCTTTCCTCCACACCCCACTGGAAGCTTTATGCTGCCTCCCTTGGTGTAAGCTGGAGCAAAGAGCCCCAAGGTCACTGTAGGAGACTTAAGATTCCACACACCCACTGTGTGCTGCAGGGTAAAGACCTACCTCCTGTGTAGTAGCCATAGGCATAAAGGATTCTCCCAATGATCCAGGTGATGCCAAGCCCTGTGGCAACCCGCTGGAGATAAAGGAAAAGCATTAAAGTTTTGGAGACGTGAGCAAAGTCATGCAGGCAGCAGGTGCCAAATCTCATTTCATGACTGTCCAGTTGGTGAGCCCACACCAAGGGCCAGGATCTTGGAGGCTGCTGCCCCACGTCAGGAGGTGTTCCAAACTTCCCCCTTGCCTCTTAATTTATAGCTGGCTCCCATTTTCCAGATGTGCCTATGCTGCTTCCTTTCCTCTCTGAGGAATATTCAGGAAGGACCTGGTTTTTCTTTTGGGGATAAAGACAAAGGTGTTGGCCTCTCCCGCACACCTGCTTCCTCCTGAGTTGTCTATATCTTTCAGTTAAAAATAATCCAGGCTTTTTTGGCCTCCTTTGGCAGGGCTTGGAAGAACCAGGCAGGGAGGGATGGAGGGACCCTTCCCACTTGTGGACTGGAGGCTGTGAATGCTTTGCTTTTGTCCAGCAAGGCACCCTTAGGGAAAGGAAAGGGGCCTAGTAGGTGAAACAGCAGTAAGGAGTTTATTAAATATCTGTAATTCTCCTGCACAAATACATTTTTATAAGGGGCACTGCTGTGCTGTGGCCAGTGCTTGGGCCTCCTGCCCAAGTCAGGCAGCAAGAGCAGAGTTCTGTCACACAGACCTGACCACAGTGTCACTTACCGGGTGGTAAATTCCACCGGTGGCTAAAAAGAACAGGAAGGCGGGGTAAGCTTCCAATCTGAAAGTGAAAGTGAGGAGGTGGTGTTTGTGCTCAAGTTGCTTACAAAGAGGAAAATCCTGAAGGGCAGAAGCTGCGAAAATCCCCTCCCAAGGGCTCTTTGGGCCTGTTATGAGTCTCTGTGCTCAGTGCTCTGACTGAGGAGAGAAGGGATCTAAGTATGCACGGGCTTTTAGAGACTTTCCCTAGCCTGTGCATCTCTCCAAGGCCACCCACCCACTCTTTCTATTTTGTGCCCTAAGCCACAGCCTAAGACACAGGAATTGTGTCTCCAGCACCCCTCTGATGTGCTGCTGCAGCCTGTACACAGGAGTGGGGTTGACTTTGGTCTCTTCCCCAGGAGACCCAGGCAGGCTCTTCAGGAAACAAGATTCCTTGTGTCTTAAGATCCACCCATGGAAGCAAGGTGCTGGGAACTGGGGAAGAGGAGGCTGCTTCACAGCCCCATCTCGTGGTTTAAGGCATGGGAAGGAGCCAGCACAGCCTTTCTGCTAAGCATTACAGGGCTGTGTGTTGTCCTCAAACACTGAGCCTGAATTGGAGCACATGGCAGCAGCACCTCTGTTGCTGTGGGCCCTGCCCACAGCCCCGTGTGCCTCTATGCCTGTGTTCATACATGTTACTCACGTGTTCTGGTGTGCGCGCTGGATGCAGTTGAAGATACGCCCGTTTTCAGGGTCTGCGCTGTACATGGTTGGATACTGTCAAAAAAATAAAGCAGCAGCAAAACATGAGCAGGCACAGTCTGGGCTTGGGAGCCTGTTCTCCAGCACAAGGGAGTGTTCCCTGCAGCACCTCTCCCCAGGGCGGCCTGGGTGCTTGCAAGACTGACTTGCAGTGGCAGGTTAGAGCCTGTCTTCTGCCCCATGGCCCACAAAAGCTGTGCTGAAGGTCACTACCCTCCTCACCGCTTGGGCTGCTGCCTGGCTGCAGAGGCTTCCCCAAGCCTCAAATCCAGCCCTCTGCGTACCATGTGCACTGGGTACATTTGCTACAATCCTGACTTGATGTAGTAGGAGTGGGATCACCCGAACAGGCACCTGGGGCTGTCCTTGTGCCCACCCCAGCTTGCCATTTCTGTGGTGAAAGAGCAAAGGAGCTTGAGGGTTTGTGCTCCAGCCAAGTGGCACAACAGCCTCTGCATGCCATGGCCCTGACTCACAGCAGGACTGGCTGACACCACCCAACCCACAGCCCTGCCTGGTTTAGAGGCTCCTCAGTGGATGCTGAGGGAAGTTCACCTTGAGACACTTCCTGTGACCGGACTCAAGTGCTCCCCCTGAGTTTGAGAAACCCTCCTGTCACGTTTGTTCCACTGCGACTCCTTTACCCCTCCAAAGCTGCTTCAGCCATATTTGCAGCCATGTGGTTTCTTGCCCACTGGTGTTGCCAAGCTGTCTCAGCTTTGTGCCAAGTGCCTGATGTCCCAAATCCTGAGCTCTGTCATGCTGTCTGGAGAGCCATGACAGCTCCATCCTTTCTGCATCCTTTCTGCAGCACCCCCAGGAGACAGGCTCCGACCTCCCCATCCCTTCGGCCTGAGCACTCACCTCCACGTTGTACTTCTTGCGGGCCTTGCCCACCTTCACAGCGAGGTGCATGACCAGGACAAAGCTGGCGGCCCCGGTCAGCATGACGTAGCCGTACTCCTTGGAGAGAACAGCCATCCTGCTGCTGTCAGAGAGAGGGAGCAGGTTAATATTTTGGGGTGTGACTGGAGACATGGCAGTGTGCGGTGCACGGATATGCGTGTATGGAAGAATTGCTGAGCATGGATCCAAGACCACCCAGCACTAGGACTGGCTGACGAAAGAGAGAAATGGTGAGTGGGGGAATTTTCAGCTCTTGGAGCCAGCTGGACATTAAGCAGCACAAAGTAAGAGCTTTCTGCACAGTTCCTCTCAGGCAAGCCTTAAAGTCACCTAAGTGTTTGTGGGAGGTGGTGTCTGGAGGACACTAGTCCAGCCTGTGGCTCTGAGCAGGACAACAGCCAGCAGTGTGTCCCATCAGCTCACACTGTGCTGTGCTGCAGGAGAGAGGAGTCTGGAGACAGGGAGAAAAAACTGATTGCTCATGGTCCCTTCCAACCCCAGAGCTAGGGGCCACCAAATGAAGTCAGGGAACACACTGGAAACAAACCAAGACGGGTTTTCTCAAGCAGTGCAAACCAGACCTGTGGAACTCTTTGCTGAGGGACAATGTGAATGCAGGCAGTCCTCAGACTCAACAGGAAACTGGGCAAGCTCTGGGAATAAGAGGTAAATTGGAAATTAAGATACAGAGAAATACGAACTGGCTCAGAAACCCCCTGAGCTGAAAGGAGCTGGGCTACATGAATGGTTATTTTGTACCACTAAGGTGAATACTAATAAAAACCATCACAATGGCAATAGTAACCGAACCTTTTGGGTGGCACTGGCTGGACCAGCGATGCTCAGTCCCACAGCTCCCAGGAGCCCTCTCAGTCACAAATCAGTGACCAGCCCCAACAACACACAGCTGCTGGCAGTTACAACGTCTGCACAAGCAACTCTGCAGCAGGAGATACCAGGGCCTTTGTGGCTTTTGTTTAAGAGATCTGTACTTCCTCAGGCAGCCTGAGACAACCACGGAGCAAGAGGAGCATCTTGCATCCTTTGCCATGCTGCCCAGCATTGCATGTTCTCCCTATTTCCCTCTCCCCATCCCACCATCAGCCTGCCCTGCTCAACACAGAGCGCTCCAGGTCTGTCCCAGCACAAGAGAGCACAAGGGCCCTTCCCCACAACCCTCTTGCACAATCCCAAACCTCAGAGGTTTTCTGGGTGACCCAAGAGGGTGCTGCACGACACAGCTCAGCACAAGACAGAAGAGACTTCCCTCCAGCACCAAGATAATTCCTCCTCCAAACTAAACACCATTTGGCGCCTGTCTCCAGATGGTGACTCCAGAATATAGTGAGGTTTTGGTGTCTCCTGCTCTCTCCCTGCATCACAATCTGTCAGTGTGGGAGAAAACAGGCCACACCAGGACAAACAGCCTTCCTATTGCAACAATGTCAGCGCCTCTCACAAGGGATCTTCAGGCACTAGAGGGCTTTATTTCTCATTTGCATAGAGATTATTATTGATAGAGCAAGGTGAAGATAACAGCTGGCTTTGTCCACATGAAGTTTTGTAAAAAATTATCAGAAAGAACGATAAAAGCCTAAAAGTAATAAAGAAAAGTCAGTGACGTGCACCTGTAATTGAGCTTAGCACTTGATGGATGACACACTGATAATAGAATGTGTTCCCACCTAGTAGAGCAGGTTGATGGTCACATATTACAGGACTGCTGGAGAACCAGGCATTTTATCTTCCAGCATTAGATTATAATCTGGGGGTTTATTTTGGGAGCAAAGAGCTCAGCAAAGCATTAAGCCAGTTGAGTTATACAGTTGCTACTCTTACACAAGTGATGTAAAAGCATACCTCAAGCCTTTGCTCTAATTATTTGGAGCCATATAAAGCACTCCAAAGTCATCCAGGACTTTCTGCCTCTCTTCCACAATCATTTCCGGATGCTGGTGCCCGGAGCATTTCAGCAACCTTTGTCCCCAGGTGCAAGAGCTTTGCTGCCATGCACCATCACGGCCACAAGACTCAATTTCTACTTTCCATGCAGCGCAGTTTCAGGCTGGAGCCACAGGAACAGGAGATTCTGGAGCACGGCAGGGCACAGAGCGGGAGCAGTAGTGCCCCCGGAGGTGCTTTTGCTGCAGAATAAGGGTTCTTCTCAAGTTTGCCATAACACTGCAGCTACTGTGAGTCAGCAAAGCGCATTAAGGCTCCTCGAGCAGACCCACGCGCGGATTCTGACAGGATTTCCAGATTTAATCTCAGGCTTTCTCTCGAGCCAGGAGAACCCTTTGTCGTCCCGTCCCCCCATTCGCTCCCAGGGCTGAGCCCTCCCAAGCCAAGCGGGGCCAGGCTCAGCCTAAAGCCGCCCGTGCTGGGGGCAGGCAGAGCTCCGCGCCCTGCTCGTCCCGCAGCCACCTTCCCCCGGAGCCGCCCTCGCGTGGGAGGATGTCCCCGCCGCTTCTTCCATTTTCCCCCCGTCCATCGGGACAACCTGCATAACCAAGCCCTGGGAGCATCCCCCTCGTCCCCCCGACCCTGCTCCCGGGGTGCCCGGCCCCGCACTCACCCTGGGCGCGCTGCGGGACGGAGCCGGGGTCGGAGCCGGGGTCGGAGCCGGGGTCGGAGCCGGGGACGGAGCCGGGGACGGAGCTGGAGCGGCAGCGGGAGCGGGGCCGGGCCGCCCGCAGCACCGCCCGCAGGCGGGGCCCGGGGCTCGGCCAGGCACGATCAGTCTCACTGCGAGAGCAGAGTGGGACAGGGATCCCTGTGCCTCTGCAGAGGGATTTGCCGTGCTGGTGTCCCCCGGCAGCTCTGCGCGTGTCCCCAGGACACGCAGACATCGTTATCCCGCTCCTCACCCTTTTTGCCGTACCCATTATAGCTTAGATAGATCTCGGCTCTCGTTCTGAGAGTCTACAGTTTAATGGCTCTAAGTTTGGTAATTCGTACGGTCCTTGCTGAAATCTCCTGCTTTTCCCTTTTGTTTCACCAGACCCTGCTAGTGTCAGATGGAGCAGTCTGCTTCACGCTTGGAGGTGCCGTACTTGGTCGTATAAGCAGATACTTCCCCTGGCAGTTCCCAGGGCTAGTGATAAGGGGGAGCTTGCTTACACCGCACTTTATTCTGCTCTGTAGAGGCAATCCTGGCATTTTGGTGTGAACACACAAGCCATTTCCAAGAATACTTGGAGAGTGTGTAAGCAGTATTTTTTACTTTAAAAAAAAAATCCTATTTTAGGGTTATGTGACACCAAACCAGAGCTGGACTTTCCAATTCTGTAAATGCACATAACTCAGTGGAGAAGGTACAGGGGAATCTGGCTGCAAATGGACGGAGGGTGCCTATGTCCCTACCTTTCTGTGGTCTCAAGATAAAGTAGGAGTAGAAATGCCTGGCACTGTGCACACCTCTCACTATCCCCTCCAAAATGAACATTTTGCCAGTGTCCTTAGTCCCAGTGGCAGAAGAAAAATGGAGGTAGTAGTACAGCAAGTGAAAGTGGAGCTCAGAGACTTCCTCCTCTTGCGGTTGTATTTCACTTCCAAAAAAAAAAAAAAGTGGCATGTAGACTGAGACATCATGTGGGAAATCAGGCAGGAAGGGCCTGCCTTTGGTTTGCACAATGGGAGTTCAGAAGGACTGGTCCTAAATGGCTGTGTCTTCCCCCTCTTCCTCCTCCTCTTCCTCTCCCTTTGAAGCATGGACTTTGTAGATAACAGCACAGATGCCAGCCAGCCAGGCTGTAATGGTGCCAGCAAGGAACATGCAGAAGCCAACGAGGCACAGAAAGACATAGTCTCTCTTGTATAGCTGGTCAGGCAGCTGACGTGAAGCTGTGCTTCCACTGCCGGTATCCTCAGGGCTCGCAGGCCTTCTGGGGTGTAGCAGGTGATGTTGTCAGCATCTGCAGAGGGAGAAGCAGAAGAAGACTCTTCAGCTTGTGTATAAAGCTTTAGTGAACAGGAGTCCTGCTAGAGAAATGGCAGAGGAGTTTGCTCGATGCCTGAAAAATGTCTACGCACTTCATATCCCTCTCTCTCTGTGGCTTTGGTGAAATCTGAACAGCCAAACCCATGCCAAACCCATGCCAAACCCATGCTAAACCCATGCCAAACCCATGCTAAACTCATGCCAAACCACAATTCCCCGGTTGCCAGAATGATTTCTGTGGTGTTGCCTCCACAGGAAAATATTGCCCACTGGATTATGCCACTGCGGCAAACTGCTGTCCCTGCACCGCTCATCTCTGCTGATTGAGCACTTTCATCTTCATGTGAGAGCACTTGTGTGTGTTGGTTTTCTCATTCTCAAACACGTTCTGAAGTGATACAGCCTAAATTATGCTGGAATAATGAGGCTGCTGCTCATTTGACAACTAGAGTGGTTTGCAGTTAGGCACAGCCTTACCTGCTCTGTGAGAGAGGCAGAGGCAACTCATCAGTGATTCAGTTCCACTGAAATAACAACTATACCCTGTCATGTTGAATACCTGCAGTGATAAAATAGGTGCCAGCTGTTCCCTCTTAGGTTAGTGAAGGGTGAGTGTGGTGCTTTATGGAAGCTGGGTGTGCCCTCAGCCATGGCCCTCTCCTTCCTTTGCAGGTTTGGAATGCCCCAGACACTGTGCTGGATACAGGCTGGGCGCTGCATGGTGCACGGGATGGAAGGGCCTCAGGGAAAGGGAGCAGTGGAGGGGAATGAGCCATGGGAGACTTATATCACGTGACATTGTATTGTATATGGCTGAGTGACATCACTACTGTTCATACTGATCTCTCTAATGGTCCTGGGTAAAACTTGAGAGCTTTTGTCTCTATTATCCAAATCCATACAAACTTGGGCAGCTTTGTGTCAGCTCCCAGGCTGCACAGATCCAGGTAAGCCCAAAACATGGGTGCACAGGCATTCGTGAAGCATCAGTAGCTCTTTGATGGCTAGGGTGGGGATCTTCTTGCAGCAGATTCCAGAGCTCTGTCCCCCTGACCCTTTGCACTGGAGCCATCAGCCCCTGGAACAACCCTCGGTTTAGGGCTGCCTTTCCCTGCCCATGTGTTTGTGATACAGGGTGTCCATCCTGTGCATGCTTTCCAGCAGCCCTCCTGGAGGCACACAGCCTCCTGTGGACTCTCCCACAGCATCTCACCAGGACAAAGCAAAGCCCAACAGAGCGGGGAAGTGAAACAGCCTCTGTGGCTTCCTTAGTTTCTTTGTCTTTCCCATTTTCCAGAGCGCAGGGTAGGGATCCATACTCATATCTTCCAGTCTTTGCTGTCACTGCCTTTCCTAGTCCTACCCTCCCCAGTTGCCTTCAATGAACTTTAATCTCCTGTTGCAGGGTTCAGTGGGTTATCTCTAATCTCACTGCAAAGAACTGTACTTTATTACACTGTTCCATAACCGCTTGTAACCTGTATGTGGAAAAATCCCCACTTCACTGCCTATAGGGAGCTTACTACATCTAATAAAGACACAGAGATGTCTTTGATTCTTTCCTAACACCAGCTTTCATTTGCCCTTCCCTTTTCTCCCCTTGGACTCTTTCGTGGCCTTTTCTTTTTCAATGGACAGACTTTGTCAAACAATTTCTCTCTTCGAGCTCTCTCTCACTGTCATGTCCTGCATTACTGAATCTGAAGCTTTCCTCTTTTCTTCATGCTGTGTTGTGTTTCTTTTCCATTTAGAAAAACCAAGTTCATGTGCTGCAGCTGCAGATCAAAGCTTTGCCCTTGGGAGTAGTGTTTTTCTGGGAAAGGCGGCTGGTGATCACCCTGCCTCAGCCTGTCCATAGCCTAGTTGTAGAATCACTCAATATGATGGGAAACAGCTGATTTTGGGATGGAGACAAGGCAGGAAATTCAGAGCAGCAGTTTTCCCAGTGCACGTCTCCCCAGAGCTCTGTTGGGATCCTCATTCTTGGCACTGCAGCCATGGGGTGCGATGACTCACAGGCACAGGGACACCTGAGGATGGATCCAGGTTGTTTTAGAGCAGCAGCAACATCCCACCTACAGGCTACACTTCCCTGACTGCCCTGAGGATGTGAGCAAGTGTGACTCTCCATGTGTGGAGGGCGTGAAACCCAACTGCTCCCACGCCTGGTTTGTGCAACAGCAGAAGATGGAACCCTCAGATGACATGCAGTGGCACAGCCCCATAAACTGAACTTTGGGCAAAGAGAACAGAGAGACCTCTCCGTTCCACACAGATCTGTGGGAGCAGGGAGGAGAGAGGTTCTGCTCACACAGCTCTCACCTGGAAAATGAATGTTGCTCTCTGTCATCCAGCTGATGAAGTCCAAAAAGGAACAGTTGCAGTGCCACATGTTGTCACTGAGCCCCAGAAACCTCAGGTTGGGCAGGTGCTGGATGGTGCTGGTGTCCAGGAATGTTAAGCCTGTCCGACTCACATCCAGGTGCCTCAGCCAGGTGTTGTTGGCGAAAGCATCCTTCTCGATGGCCACAAGATTGGGATTGTCTGAAATCTTCAGCACCACCAGGCTGAGGAGGTGTGAGAAGGTGCTGAAGTTGATCTGGGTGAGGTTGTTGAAGCTGAGGTCCAGATAGACAAGCTTGGCCACGCCAATGAAAGTGAAATCCAGGTCATCCCCCAAGAGGTTCTTGCTGCAGTCCAGGTACACCAAATCAGCCAGGAAGCTCAATTCCACTGCCGGCAGGTACGAGACATTGTTTGCCGCCAGAATCAGCTGCCTGGTGTCCAGAGGGATGTCTGCAGGGAACTCCTGGAACTGCTGCCCGGTGCAGTTCACTTCCAGGTACTGACAGCTACACCTGCTTGGGCAGTTGATCCTCTCTGATGCCATCCCCATCCCCAAAAGAAACATGAGGCTCAGGGACCGCGATCTACCCAAAGGAGACATGTTTGAGACATTCCAGGCCACTCAGCCCTTTGGGGGCTGCGAGCCACACTATGAAAGCTGTGCTACCCTCACAGACATGCTGAGGAGGTGTCCGTCTGCCAGGCTGTTGGGAAGCACTTTGTGTCCGTGGCTCATCTGATGCCTTGGCAGAGTGCCCAGATGGAAACTGAGCCTGGTTTTTACATTGGCAAGTGTGGAACAGTGGCTGAAGCATCTCTGCCAGGTGACACCTCCATGATGTCAGTGGCTTGCAGAAGCTGCCTGGTTTCGGGGACAGTGCCATGACCTTGCTGACTTGCTTCCAGCTGAGTGGAGGTGCAGGAAGCTGTGTGTGTGATAAGAGCACTGAAACTGTGTAGGAGGAGCAGTGAACAGTGCAAATTTTGTCAGAAATAGTGTCACACTGCAGGAGGTGCTCACTGGTTATCGATTAGGAAAGAGACCCGTGCCATGCTGCACTGGATTGGCATCGTCTTATTGCAGGAGCCAGGAGGTTCTTGTCCCACCTGGAGTACTGTGTCCAGGTCCAGGATCCTCGGTGCAAGGAAGATGTGGACCTGTTGGAGTGGGTCCAGAGAGGCCATGAAGATGCCCAGAAGGCTGGAGCAACTCTGGTAAAGGAAGGGGACAGGACGAGATAGTTGGGGTTGTTCAGCCTGGGGAAGGTTCTGGGGAGACCTCATTGCAGCCCTCCAGTACTTATTACTTAAGCCTTATCCAGGGCTTATGGAAAAGAGGGAGTTTTTACACAGGCAGATAGTGATAGGACAAGGGGGAATGGTTTTAAACTAAAAGAGGAGAGGTTAAGATTAGATATCTGGAAGAAATTATTCCCTGTGAGGGTGATGAGGCACAGGTTGCCCAGAGAAACTGTGGCTGCCTCATCCCTGGAAGTGTCCAAGGCCAGAGTGGACGGGGCTTGGAATAACGCGGTCTAGTGGGAGGTGTCCCTGACCATGTCAGAGGGGTTGGAACGAGATGATCTTTAATGTTCCTCCCAACCAAACCACGCTGCGACGCCTCCATTCCTCTCCACAGCCCGCGGCCCCGCCCCGCCCCTCCCCTCACAGCCAACGGCCGCGGTGGGGGCGGGCCCAGACAAACCACGCCCCGCCCTCCCCGCGCAGCGCGGCCGCGGATAGGGCGGGGACTTCCTGAGCCCCGCCCCCACGGGTGACGGCGCGCCGCTGATAGGCCGGCGGGCCGGGCGCGGGCGGTGCGCGGCGCGTTCAAGCGGCGAGCGGGCGGGGGAGCAGCCGTTGTGTCCCGGGCTCGCGCTGTCCCTCCTGCGCCGCCGCCGCCATGGAGACCATGACCTTCCCCCGCTACAGCCCCGACGAAATCATCAACTCCCTCCGCACCTACGTCCTGACGGGCGCCGAAGGCCGAAACCTGGTCAAGAGCGACCTGTTCGGCACCCCCAAGGTGGGTGAGGCGGCGCGCGGCGGCTCGTTGTCTCCCTCTCCATCCTCCCCGTGTGTCATAGGGCGCTGCCGTGGCCCGTATCACCGTGCGGTGGGTGCTCCGGGGATCGTTTGGAGTCCCGGGGCTCTCCTCGCCTCTCGGACCTCGCCAGGAAGTGGGGGTGGTGTCATCACAGTACCCGGCCTGCCTTTCCCAGTTCTGTGGGAACTGGGTTAAAATAGCCGCAGTGTTTGGTAAAGTCTCATTGTTCCAACAGTTCGTCTTTAAACCGCCCCCCCGCTTCTAAACCCCGTCGTGCTTCACCCTCTTCCTGTGTCGCTCTGACCATTCATGTTGCTGTTAGTGTGTGTCCTCAGCGGAGGAAAAGTGGTTTTAAAGTGAAATTGATACCTCCAGGTGGCTCCCCGTGCTTGTGGAGGGAGGGGTCTGGCCCTAACTGCTTAGGAAATGACAGGATGATGATTTTTAAGAATCAAAATTGATAATGGGTTAGAGCTATAAATTAAAAACTATTTGGCTTATAGGTATTTTTTCCCTTTCGTTTTAATATTGTGATGAAGGGTGCTCTTTGCTACAAGATTATAGTTTCTGTGACTTTTTTTTTTTTTTTTTTTTTTAGGTTTTTGGTGTCACTTGGTTTGAAAATTGCTCAGTGAGCAACAATGTGATGAAAACTGGGCTTGGCATACATAGTCAGGGCTGTACTTGTCTGAGCTGCCTGCTGTCCCTTAAAACTGAGTCATGAGCAAGTATTGCTTGAACTGCAAAATATTGAAAAGTGAAACTTACTTGTCTTGGTGGCTCACTTGGTGGTCTTGGCTTGAAATCGGCCTCCCTGTGTTAAAGGCTGAACTGAGTTTATGGCCTAGCCTGAGAGCCCTGAATAATCAAACGTATGGAATACTGATTCATGTCCTTTCTTCCTGCAGCTTGATGTTTTACACCTGATTTACATGAGAATCCTGCAGAAAGTGTATGGAATCGGCCTGGAGCACTTCTACATGGTATGGCTGCAGTGGCAGGGTAATGGAATGTGAAGGGAAAAGAATATTGCCTTTAACAAGTGTTGAAGTATCTCACTCTTGCCTTCTCACTAGCAAATGGCAAGCAGCCTGCTGCTTTGTGTTGTAATTGCAGCAATGGGAGCTTAGCAATTCTGCCTCTGTTGCAGAACACTTGTATGTGAGGTGCCACGGGCATTTGTGTTTGTGTTCAGGGCAGTTTCTTAGACAGGAGTGGGAGCGCAGTAGTGCAGCACAGCCATCGGCATGGGTCGTTAACCAGAGATAAATGAACCTGGGAGCATCATCTGTGGGCTATTGCTGAGGCCTTGAGAAGTTGCTTTGGTCATTGCTCCTCATCTGGAAATTAATTTCAGCTCAAGATATCTGTAGGAATAATGGTTTTGTGGCTGTGCTGCCTCTAGGTTTGCTTTTTTTCTTTTACCATGGAAAGTGGACTCCCTGCTTCACTACAGGAACTAGTGGGCA
>JAWWLV010000005.1:28931481-28951763 GCA_035041135.1 Platyrinchus mystaceus | reverse complement strand
CCTTTGGCCCCAGCTGGAGGAGGTTGGACTGATCTAGAAGGAAATTAAGTATTGCTTTTGATATTTGATCATCTCCATTAACTGAGAGGAAAGTAAGGAGAGGCTGATAACTCTTAGTGAACAAGGTGCTTGGTCTTCTATCTGTGTTAGGTGAGAACTGATGCCCGAAAATGAGAACAAATAGTGTTGTTTCTCATGGCATTTTTGGATACGCTCTTCCCTTTCAGTTTATGTGCACAAGGTAACTGTTGTTCACGGGCCATGACATTAGCTGGGGTACTGTATCATGAGACTTGAAATATAAGAAAAATGTGAGAGTGGACCACTACTTTCTCATTTTGACTTCCTCATAAAATAGTTGAGTGTGTAAATTTTGGGGTGTTTAAAGAAAAAGCTTCTTGCTGGTAGGTGTGTAATGCAGAGACTGTTGTCCTGCACCAGTTATGAACAAATTAAAGCAGAGTTTAGGTTGCATTCCAGAGTCTGTAATGTTGCTGCTTTAGTTATTGTTGTCTTGTATGTTTTCCAGCCAAAAATGACACTTAAAATAGTCTGCTGATTAACTTGATGACACTTTTCAGCCTTTAATATGTATTCCCTGTGGATGGAAAGACAATCCTCAGAGTGTGTAACGTATTGGAATTGTCTTATGCTGTGGAAACCTGTGTAATTTTTGTTGTGAGTATTCCCTACTTATGTACTGACTCTCTTTACTCTTTAGATGCCAGTCAGCGTTGATATAATGTATCCACAGATATATGAAGGCTTTCTACCTGTCTGTAATTTGTATATTCACATGTAAGTAAAAGATGCTGCATCTGTTTGGTTGCTGTTTCATGTAAAATGAATGTTGTTTCATGTTGTTTCATGCTGTTTCATGTCCAATGTTTTAAAAGCTTTGGAGTTCTATGCCTTTGTGCTGATGGTGGTTTCACTGCTTGCTGGCTCTGAGCAAAGTTAAATTTTCAGATGAACAGGGGGCAGCAATATTTGATAGAGTAAAATTCCTAAATGAATGTGTTAAGTAATCCAGCCTCACCAAGATGAGAGCACAAATCCATCCTTGGAGTGGCTGGAGGGCCATCATTACCTAGAGCAGAGATCTTATGTTCCTGTTGTGTAAATTTGCTGTCTGAAGTCTGTTGGAATCATGTAAGTGTTAGACTTCAAGCTTTATTTCAGTTGTAAGGGTAGAATTGACTAATAGTTAGGTGTAGGAGTTCCCTAATTAAGCTGAAAAGTTGTTCTACAGGCAAGTATTTTGTCAATTGAAACATCTGAGATGCCACAAGAATGCAAACTATTAATGCTGATCAGTGTGTGGAGTCCTGCCGTGTTACTCTTCTGAGACTTGTGCTTGCTCTGCAAATGCTCTGGGATGAGAGGAAAGATCTGTTTTGTAGTAAGTGGTTGCAGCACAAAAACTGAGTAATGGTCACCACACATGAGGTGCGTTTTGTTTTCCTTGCAGGGAGCGCTTGCTGCCGGTGTGCCGGATTAATGATTTCCAAATTGCTGATGTTTTAAACCCAAGTAAGCAAGTGCATTATAATTTTTGGGTTTCCTGGGTGGTGGGTGTTGCTTAATATCCAGGTGCTTTTTCTTATTTGGCATAACCAGATGGACATCTAGTATGGTCCCTGGGTTCCAGCTGCTCTTCTGACCCATGTTGTGGCCCTTAGACAAGTTGGTCCTAGTGAGCAGTTATTCCTTTTGTAGGCTGATCCAGGTCAATAACTGAGGGCAGTTTTAAATGCTGTGAGTCTGTTGAACTGCTGGTCTGGAGAGTGGACTGTGACACACCTAAGATAGTGTAAGAATAGGTGGTAATGAAACCCTGACAACTTTGGAACTCTATAGGATTTTTTTATGCTGAGGCCTGTGTAGGAAGTGATTGGATTTTTGCTTCACCCTTTTCAATACCTAGCTGTGGTGACTCTGCTATGACACAAACAAACTGGAAAAGGTTGTTGTGAAGAACTCTTTCACTTCTGGAACTGTCTTGGATAAAGCGTATTGGTAATAGTTGTTCACATTGCTTGGAATAAAGCCAAAAAGTCCCATTATTCATTTGCTAAATTCCACAGAATTGCTAAGAGTTTGCAACTAGCTTGCTGCTGGTTTTTGTGTACTCTAAAATCTTTCCAAGCTGAGCAGGGGAAGAACTGATTTGAACTCTGTTTTGTAATTTCTGCCTCTTGTCTGAATTATATTTTGCCCAAATTTTCACAAGCAATTGCAATGTATGTGGAAACCAGCACGGTGATGTCTTGCAATTCCTATTTCAGAAACAAAGAGGACTGTTCGCTTCTTGAGTGGCATCCTTAACTTTGTAAACTTCAGAGAATTCCGGCGTCAGGTCTACTTGGAGTTACAACTGAACTATGTAAGGCTGGGTGCTGTGTTACTCCAGATACCTATTTCAGTATAATTAATGGCAACCTGGAAATGAGAGCATAATGGTTGTGGTTTAACTTCATGTTTATGTGACATGTTGGGATTTTAAATGTGGCCAAGTAGTACAGGAAGGTACCAATTACTACTTAGGATATTATTGAAAGGGTTGTTTTTTTTTTCCCAAAAATTATTTGATAGTTTAGCCTGGTAAGTGAAGGATTGACACTTTGCACTGTTTTAAGAAAAGATGGGTGCAACGGTCAGTGGGCTGAAGCTTGAATTGTAGGTGGCTTCTCTTCTGGATATCTCAGTAGTTCAGAGATGCATTTTGCGTAAAATAATGATGAGCAAGGCTAACAGAAGCCAAGAGAGAAGCTATATTCCTCTAAAACAAAAAACATCTGAACACTTAAATTGCAGAAAACAGCTCTGGAGAAACACCAACAACTGGAGGCTGCAAATCGTGAGGCAGCAATGAAGCTGGAGAAACTGAAGTGAGTATGAGAAGTAAGCACTGGGAGAGGCACTACTTGACTGGCCTGTTCAGGCTGAATCAATGGGACAATGCCAGTTGTGTGAGGTTCAACAAGGCCAATCAAGTGTGGAGTCCTGCTCTTGGGACATAATAACTCTGTGAAATCCTACAGTCTTGGGGAAGAGGGGCTGGAAAGCTGCTGGACAGAAAAGGACCTGAGGGTGCTGGTTGACAGCAGCTAAACGTGAGCCCAGGTGGGCAAGAAGGCCAATGGTACCTGGCTTGGGTCAGCAAAAATGTGGCCAGCAGGACCAAGGCAGTGATTGCTCCCCTGTGCTGGGCACTGGTGACACCACAAATCCTGGGTTCAGTTTTGGGCCCCTTGCAACAAAGACATTAAGGGACTGGAGCCTGTCCAGAGAAGGGCAGTGGAGCTGATGAAGGATCTGGACTGCATCTGAGAGATGTTTATTAAATAAAATGAGTTTGGGAATATGTGGCTGCTTTGAGAGAATCCTGTTATTTGTATATTGGGGTCTAGGGTGAAACTTTTTGCTGTTACAGTTAGTTTGTAATGATGTCTTTACCTCTTCAATAGCTGTAGGAAGCCCATTTTTAACTTAATAGATGGGTAAAGTCATCTTCCTTAGTTATTTGACATGTTTGCCACAATCTCTGTTTCAAGCCATTTAGTCCTACTGCCTGTGTCTTTGCACCATTAAGTTTTGGTTTTGTTTGTGGGTAATAGGATGAAGAGATAGCTAGTTTCCAATATAGCTTTCAAAACAAAGAGTTTTTCTGACAGCTGCTTTTGGTGTGTGCTGCACAGGAGGTTTTCTAGCTAGTATAGGTCTACCTTGATACAAGCTGTTTCTGTGGCAGGTAATATTAGGCAAATTTCATAAATGAAAATCACTACAAAAATTGATAGGAGTGTTGTTCTTTTGTGCTTTGCTTAATGTGATCTTTAAACTTAGTCCTCTTTTATGCTTGTACCACTTCTTGCCAAAATAGCCCTTTAGATTATGCTTCAAATTCTTGCAAGCAAAGGAAAATAAGATGTATTAATTTGAGACTGTCTTGCTCTGATTACTAAAGTTACTGACTGTAAACTCTCTGGAGACAGTGATTGTTGTATCTACTGTACTCTGACTTGACTGTAACGATGCTGAAGCTGTGCAATATCTTTATTTCTCACTTAGCACCGTTCCAGCTGAGCACCAAGAAGAGGTCAAGCAGCTGACAGAGAGCATTCGGGAACTGGAGCACCTGCTAAGGCAAGACTACCGCCGTAAGCAGGTCTGATCTTGTTATACATTTCTCTGAAATGCTGCTATGACTTCTGATTGTGGCTGTTCCTCACTTCTGTTGATTTTTTTTTTTTTTTGTTCCCTTCCCTCTAACACAGAGGATAAAGAGGTCTTTTCTGACTTAAAGGTCATTGCAACACAATGCTATGTCTGACCCCTCTGCATTTTGCTATAAGGAGTGTGAAACATACTTGAAATCAGACTTGAGGAATACAAAAGTATATTTGACTCTTTCTTTTGGAAATGATACCTGTGTTACTTTTGGGAGATACCTGTGTTACTATTTGGAACTGTGGTGTGTATTTTTCCCTTTGTTTTCCATCTGAATTTAGAGAATTGGAACTGGAGGTGAGCCGTGGCAGGAAATGAGGCCTAAGAAGGGTTACCCGAGGGAATGCCTGGCAAAAAGAGTGGGGTTAATTGCAGGGGCAACTTTTCAGCAATGGAAACTTGCCTCTAAGGTCTCATGTGTAATCTTTTCAGCTCCTTTGGGGAAAAAGAAAAGTAATAATCCATGGTTAGGGGTTTTTGTTATATCAAGTCATGTCTCTACTATTAATATTATCAACCATATGCTTGAACTTCTATATTATTTGGAACCTTAAATTAAATTTTTTTTTTCTGAAGAACAGGACCTCTGACAAAGAAGGTTGTGGGGGTGTAATAATGCTGGGGTCAGTAGGAATAGAGATAGTCAGCCTTTTATCCCTGTTCCTAGTTACCTACTGCTGGCTACACCCCTAGTGCTCCCAGTGGCTTTTGCAACAACATTCTCCTGTCCTGTCTTTGAAATCTTATAGATTGCAGGTTATGGCACTACAAAGGACCCATAAATGGGATTTCTCCTGTAGGCAGGTCTGATAGAAAGGTAAAGCAAGTAGCAGTTGCAGAGATGCTTATTTAAAGCTTGTTGCTTTTTCAGACAGCTCTGCAAGAAGTGATTTCACAGAAGAAGACGGATATTGCCGAGAGTACCCGAAAACTGGTGAGTACACCTCTGTGTAGGTGCAGGATGTAGCTTCCATCTCAGATCAACTAATAGATCATCTCTCTTTCTAGGATCAAATCATTCTTGGAGCTAGGTAACTTTCAGGTGGTGATCATTAATTTTCTAAAAAAAATGATTCAGCTTAATTTTTCCCTTCTATGGAAGCTTTACTGCAGTAGCTTGTTTTGTTGTTAACTTTAAATACACATCTCTACAATGTCGAGCTCTCTGTGTTCAGGAAACTGATAAAGGGCAAGAAATCTGGACTTCTGAGATGCCATGGGCTTACCTTGAGTGCACAAAGTGGGCTAATGAGGCAGCACTGACCTCGTGGGGACAAAACGGGGGGTTTTGAGAGGTTGCACAAGAAACTTGTTGCTCTTCTACCAGGCTAATAGAGCTGGCTCTGAAACCCTCCAGTGACTGCCTTGGTTTCCCTAAGTGAAGTATTCTGAGGGAGAGAGTTGCTGGTAATATGCTAGGCTGGATGGGGCTCTGAGCACCCTGGTCTGTGGAAGGTGTCCCTGCCTATGACAGGGGGTTGGAATGAGATGATGTTTAAGGTCCCTTCCAACCCAAACCATTCTAGGATTAGCTGACAGACTCCTTGTGGAGTCCTAGTTAACTGCAGTTCTTGTGACTTAGTATTGCACCCCTGTAAGCAAGTTAGGGAAGCAAAATGGACTGTTAACTGCTTTGAAATGGTAATGCTGTTTAGAGAAATTTATTCTTAAAAACCCTTAACAAGAAATGAATACAGAGCAAAGAACCTATCTAGTTGTAAGATCCTGGCAAACAATGCTATACAATTCCTCATTGTTCACCTAATTGCTAATATTGAAAGTGTTTGTCTGGTTAACCAGAATGACCTTAAAGTGGCTATGGCTACTTTGAAAGAAGAACAAGAGCAGCTGAAATCAAAAATTGTGGAGAGTCCAGAAGAACTGAAAAATTACAAAGAACAGATGAAAGAGACTGTTAAGAAACTGAAGAAATCCAAGGTGAGGTCTTCCTCTGTCCACACAAGGAGGTATTCTATTAGAAAAAGCACAAGTTTTACTGAACTGACTTGTAGTAAATGACATGTAGTAAAACATCAACAGAAGAGTGGTTAGTCTGAAATGAAATCATAACTTCAGAGAACTGAAGGTTCATGATGGAGTTGGTGGTTTATTTTTGATTTTTTGTTTGGTTGGTTTTGAGGGGTTTTTTTGCTTGTGCTGGTGGCTTTTTTTTTTTTTTTAAGCAGGATTGCAGTCAGTGCTGTTCTTTCCTCAATGAGTAATTGTTTATTTGTGAGACTAGATGCAGAACTGTTGAATTTGTAAGGTACCTGTTTGGCTGTTTGTTCTCAAGAAATGACAATATTTGGCAGCACCCAAATGCCTTTGGATTTAGAATATGTGCTTTGTAATGGTTCTGTTATCATTCACTGTTTTTGGAATTGATGGCTGTCTCAACTACTATGCTAATCAGTGAGTTCCCTTCCTAACTTTTTTTTTTGTTTTAATATCCAGTCTTTTAATTTTTGTGGTTCATGACTATTCATACTTCTGTAGGTATTTTTGTTTCAAAGGTGTAAACTTTATTTCTGTAATTTGATGTATCTGCTTTTATGATGCTTTATGAAAGTGTCATTTTACCAGTATAGAATATCTTTACTGTACGGCTTTTTTTTCTGTCTTGGAAGCTCTTTTAGCAAAGCAGTTAGTTCAGTGTAAAGCACTGTGATTCCAAATAAATCCTTTTTTTAATTTACAAACTTAAGATCTCATTTCAGTAACTGTTAAATGTTACTTCCAGTGTCTGGTAAACAATGAGGGAATGGCTACAAAAGTCAATATGCTTTAATTCTATATAAAATAACTCCAAAGCTGTTTACTAATAGTCTTTTCTCTTTAAAGGAAGAAATTACTCAGAAATATGAGAGTTATAGAGACTTAGTTGAGATTCTGCCATCATGTCAACTGGAGTTGCAGTTATACAAAAAGAAGATGGAAAGACAAGGAGCAAATGTGGAGAGACTGGCCAGTGTATTATCAGAGGTTTGTATTATCCAAAATTACGCCTGATTAGGATGAATTTATTGTCTAAGCAAGACAGGTGATCATCAGTAATGTCTGTACTGTGAAAGTTTCCACCTCTCCTCTTCCCTGGAAAGAAGGAATTTGGATAACTTAAAAATGTCATTCTTTATAATGCCAGACAAACATTGCTGCTGCTTTGCTGTGTGGCACTAGCTAATGTACTATGCACTGGCTATTGACCACTTTGAATAGTTAAGGCCTTTGTTGCCATAGAAACCTGACCTAAAATAGTTTGAACTGTCTTGGGATTGTTGGTAAGAAATGATGGAAGAAGAAGAGTCAAATCGAGTTTCTTCTGCCCCGAGAGTGGAAACTAAAAGCAAAAAAATTGCTACTGCAAGAAGTGTCATGTCTTAAGTGCCTTTATTAATATTACTAAGGCAGACATTCTGTGATGAAGTGTTTGTCACGATACAGTACCTTGCTATTTGCTACTTGGTTTTGGGAGAATGCAATTGTTAGGAGCATTTGAAAAATGCTGTGGAGTCTTTTTGGATATTTGTATAGCATGTGTTCCAATTACCCTTGGCAAAGAGCTATAGCAGAAGTCGTAGTAACTTCTGGAAGTCATTATAAGTAATGGGATCTTGCCCATTTGGATGTATTTATAATCAGATAAAGAACTGGTATTTCACTGGGAGAATGAGTCAGCAGTGAGATTTCCAAAAAGCAGCACCTAGTTCTAATCTTAGTACACCAACAGGAAATGTTGTCTTGATTATTTTTCCCTTATTTAATTTTTTTCTGTCCTTACGTACTCCAGGCCAGAAATCTGGAGGACCAGATTGATAGTGCTCAGATAGAGCTGAAAAGGGTGAAGACAGATGAAATGTCCCTGAAGAGACTGGTCACTGCAAAACATGAGGCGCTGTCTACGGTCGAGATCAAGATACAAAAGAAGCGTGAAGATGTTGAGCAGCACAAGTGTACTGTGCTTGAGTAAGGATGAGTTGATGTTTCTGCCTGATGCTGCTTTTATGTCTTCTTTATGTGCTGCCAAAGTTCATGTCTGGTACAAACACACAGCTTAGCAGTAAGAAGAAAATGAGCAGTGTGGGACAGCTTTGTGTGAAGACCAGTAATGCTTCAGGCAGGGAGTTGGGGTCTCAAATCAATAATTGCAATGTGACTTGACAGCAATTCTTTTATTGGAGCACTAATTTAATTTATAATGCTTATTCTTGATTCTTTTATCTTTTTAAAGAGAATGTCACATTGGGATAATTTTCCAACTTATCAGACTTCAACAAAGCCCCATTTGCCTTTCATGAATTTTTCATAATTTCCCTTGCCACTTTTGCTCATTATCAAAGATGTTCAAGACCCATGGGGAAATGGGGCTCTCATCTTGGAGGAGCATTATCCTGACATGATGCTTCTAAAACAAAAGGAAAAGTGTCATTTGATCAAAGCCTCTCAGCCCCTCTTCCTTCCTACCATATGCTAAAGGCAGGTTGCAGTGCCCTGTTTGCAGCATGTCAGTCACTCCTGCAGCAGCAAACTGCAGCCTTGTAAGGTCATGGTTTCACTGTGAGATTAGAAGAGCTGAATTGTTATAGAGAATTTATTATATAACATTTTTTTTTTTTGTACAAGGGAATGTGGAAAGTTATTGGCTGAGTAGATTATCTGTGACAGAAGAGAGCTTCTTTCACAGAACTGAGAGAGTCAAGGAAGATTTAGTCATGCTCAAGGTTTGTGTGGTCTGTAGAATGGCAGCAAGATTCCCAGGCTGCCTTTGCTCCCTATTTAGTGTGTTATACCAGCTAAATGAGATTATTTAGAAGGAAAATAGGTTGGACATTAGGAGGAATTTCTTCACGGAAAGTGTGATTACAAATTGGAATGGTCTGCCCATGGGGGTGGTGGAGTCACTGTCCCTGGAGGAGCTTAAGATTGGACATGGCACTTGATGCCCTGGTCTAGTTGACATAGTGGTGCTGGCTCAGTGGTTGGACTTGATGGTCTCAGAGGTCTTTTCCAACCCAATTGATTCTGTGATTCTGTGAAAAGTAGTTTTTAACTAAACAATGAAAATAATATAATCTAATGCTTTTTTATGTCAAAAGTTGCTGCTGATTTCTGGTTTTAATGTGTTAGCTATTTCCCTTGAGTGATAAAATTAGATGCTTTGATAAGCCAGAAGGGAAGGGAGGTAACCTTGGTTTGAAGAGAAGAGTTTCTGTTGGTGAATAACAGAATGTGTCCTGACTGTTCCCTTGAGGTAGGAAGGTGTAAGTGGGCTCTTGCCAAGTATGAGTTATTTCAGCTATTCTTTACAGAAAGCCGTTGCTACAATTCCAGCTGTAATCATTGTACAAATGCTTAGGGTAAACTGGTAGGTGGTTTTTGCACCTGAAGTCAGAGTAGATCCCCTGTTCCCACACTTACCCTTTACTGATGATGTGGCAGCTCACAGCTGGAGCTACCTGGATCTACCTGCATGCTGGGTATATATTTGTCCTTGGGACACAGTGGAATGATGGACTGGAAGTTGCAGGTAACAGATGTAGATGTATGGGATTAGAGTCTGGTGGGATGGAATCTAGGGCTAAGGAAAATGTGTGACATTCAGTTATGCTGGAACATCAAGTGCAGCTGTATTGCTTTTAACCTGCATCACTCAAAGACAGCAAGACAGTGTCCAGCTGCCTGTTGGGTTTGTTCCACTGAGGTCACTTGAGTTGCCTTGACTGGCGGCAACTGAGGATCTTCAACATCCTTCTTTAACTCCACTTCGAATTTCCCTTCTTGTAAATAAGTTGTTGTAGTTTAAAAATTAGATTAATTTCCAAACAAGTAAGTTCTATACACCATTGTTTCTAGAAGCTGCTGGTTTAATGCTCCTAAAATGCAAGCTTTGCTCGTGGTGTGGTTAAGTTTACTCTGGAATTAGTCAAAAGGCTCAGTAGTAACTTTTTTCTCTCGCCTTTAGATATTGTAACAAAGTCCAGGAGAAGAGGGGTGCTGTGTATGATAAAGTGATGGCCATTCACAAGGAAATCCAACAGACGAGGTACAAAATTGAGGAGCTGAAGGACAATGCTGGAAAAGAAGCAATGAAAGCCAAGGTGAGGTTTTTTTACCCCCTCCCCACAAAGGAATCCTCTTTTTGGTAAAAAATCAAAACTGATTTTTAACTTCAGCTATGTAGATAAAGGTACAGTTGGCAGTACAACAATCCTCCCAACAGCCTCCCTCAAACACCAGACCACTTGCCATATCACAAATACTTTCTTCCTAGAGTTTTACTAAGATGTCTGTCCAGCTCAGCTTTGGAAGGAGGCAGAAATTGTGATGGGTTGAGAATAAGGGATCACAGTTTGCCTGTATCATCTCATCCTATCTGTTCATTACTGAAGTACTGTCCATGTTGGGAGGGCAGTGGTAACAGTCACAGTGGCAGAGACCTTGGTGACACAGGTTAACAAGGAATGGGGCAGGAGTGGTGTGAATACTGGGCTGGTGATGGTTGCTTGACCGTCTTAGTGTTGTAACCACTAGAGTTTCAACAGAATCACAATAATGGGATTTTGTTAGTGGCTGCTCTTATTTTTCTGATGTTTCGTAGCTTCCCTCTGTTTTGTGAGTGCTTCTTAAGCCATGGATTTCTGAAATCACTTGAATCCACAACGCCACTCAGCATTTATGCTTGGTAAGGATTTAACTTTGGTGATGGAATTTTTTTTCTTCTTCTTTTTCTTCTCTTTCTAGGAAATACACCAAATTTTGAAGGCTGCATTGGAGAAGTGTCATGAATCTCTCATTAAGACAGCAAAGAGTTATGAAGCCTCAAGAGAAGAGAGAATTGCTGAACTAAAGAAAGGGCTGCTTAGCATTCAGTCTCCTGGAAGTAGTCGCTAAGCCTGTCTGCACTTGTGTTCCACTTCCATTGTGTTTGTCCTCATAACTGAACTCAACAGCTTGTGCTTTGCATGGGGTGGGTAATGATTCAGGCAAAAGCCAGCTTTCTCAAAAACCATGTCAGAACATGTTTAGCTTTGTAGGAAGGTCCTGATGTTGTGAGCTGACTAACATGGATAAGAAAACAGTTTCTATTGTTTCAGTCAGTATCTGGTTTTAGTGGTAATATTGGAATTCTTGCTAGACCCAAATTGTTCAACACTTTAGACAGAATCCTGATTTTTGTAGAAACTGTTCTGTAAACTTTCCTCTGGGAAGACCTGGTGCCTTGGTCTGGCCTGAGTGTATGTTCAAGATAAGTCAGTAACAGGTGATATTCCACTACCATTACTCAGTTAAGATGAAATCCATATAAATGCCAAGTTGCTCTCAGCACAAATATTTGTAACTGTAAACACACAGGAGTACCATTTTAGTTAACAGTACAGTCGCATTCAATCCTTGAATTTATTTCTGCCCTGTGGGGTATTGAACCCCCACCTGTGTTTATTAAAATGTCTGTGTTAGGGTGCTTAATTCTCTTAAATTATAGATTGATATTTTGTACCTTAAGTTGTGATGGCACCCAGTGTGCCACAGTGGTTTTAATTATTTTGAAAAAGAAAATGTTGCTTTTTACAATAGTTGATGTAAGGATATTTAATCCTTTTTCTCTTGTCTCTTCCTTCTCTACTCCAACTGAGTTGGCATAACATTTCAATTGAAAAACTTTGCTTTGTACATTTTTAGGAATCTGTGCTACACAGCTTTTGATGTTGAAAGGAGGAGGACTCAAGCCATCCTTCTAGTTTTAATGCTTCTCCATCTCTTATTAACTAGAGGTACTTGTAGGTCATTCAGGGCCAGCACATGATCCTTGCTTCTAAATCTCTTACTGAAGCATCAAACCCTCCTATGATTTTGCTTTGAGGTTTTTTTTCCTTGCACTGTAGCATAGAATTGTTTAGATTGGAAAAGCCCTTGAACATTGAGCCCAACCATTAACCCAGCACTGCCAACTCCACCACTGAACTGTGTCCCCAAGTGCCACTACTACACTTGTAAATACCTCCAGGGCTGGGGACCCCACCGCTGTCCTGGGTGTGAGACATTTCAGAGGAAGTCAGTGTTAATCTGCAAACTTCAACCTAGTAAAAATCTTCTCATAGTTTTCCCATTTCCACCAAATACAGTCTTGTGTGATAGGTGTGTGTGTGTGGCACCACTTCATGTTCTTAAGTGAGAATACTCTTCATCCCAACAGTTCTGTTGTGTTGTGCAGAGATTAGGGAAAGTGTAACTGCTAAAGTGGTTGATTTCCTCCAAGAGCTGAAGATGTTGAGTACATACATATCCCAGCTTTACAAGATGCTAGAAGACAAGCATTTCTTCTTTTAATTTGCCTGACAATTTTGGGGTGTGACTTAACTTTTTTTATTTGGTGATGCTATAAAGATTTAAAGTGGTTTTCCAAAAAGCTTCCAATAGATACTACAAGGGATTACTCCAGCCAGCAGATGAAAATTCCTAGGTTGTAGAGATGATGCTTGTATATCCCAGTGAATAGGAATTTGCAGCACAAAGAAAAAGCTGGATTCTGGTTCCTGCTCTCAGGGGTTTTGCAACTCTGGCTTTTGGGTAAAATAAAAGGCTGCAATTCATGAAGAAAGAAAACTGTTGATTTCAAGGGACAAGTTTTTGTATTTCCAGTAGGCTCTGGTGCTTTCAGTCACCTGTCTATTTTTACCTAAGGTACTTATAAATAAAACATAAGCAAAGTGTATTTTATCTAGAGATAATTGATTACTAGGTGTGAGTCTACTGCTTTTTAAAAACTTCTACTTACCTGGAACCATATGGCAGTGAGGGGAATTGAGTGTGGCCTGAAGAACAGTGAAGGATGGCTTTGCTAAGTCAATATAGCTCTCTTTCCCTCAAGAGGGCAGTGTTAGTCAAAATTTTCTTGGGTATTTTTTGTTAGTTTTTGTCTAAACTACTGCTTAAATGTGCAGTTTAATTTTTTTGTTGCATATGCTTAAGTGTAATACATAATATATGACATAAATCGTAGCAAGTTTGCATTGTACTGCTTGGACTGGCCAAGCTTGTTGAGTTACTAACAATATTCTGCAAGCAATTTTTAAAAGAATTTAAACCAACATTGGTATCTCTGCAAATAGAAAAAGTAGTAATGGGTAAGATGGGAAGTGTGTGGGGAGCTTAGATTACAGCTTGGCACAGCAAGTGAGCATAAAACTTGAAGAGGCTGTGTGACAGCTTTTCCTCAGCATTCTGCTGCTTTCCTTGAGAAGGACGGAATCCTCCTTATCACTCCTCTGTTTTGCCTTTGCTCCAGAGCATGGCTGCAAAGATCTTTAGAGCTCTGTCTCTGAAGGCCAATTTCTGTTAAGCTTTGGGTGAGCTGAGCAGGGCTGGGTTAGTTGAGCAAGGTTTATATTTTCACCCTCTGAGACCCTCTTGCTGTGGCATGGGATGAGCTGGAAGAGGAACTGGTGTGTTGGCCACTTGGTGGGGATGTTGGCACGGAGAGTGGCTGTGGATTCATGTTCCATTTCTGTTGAAGGAAACTTGCTGAGTCTGCGGCTTCAGGATAACAGCTTTGCAGCTTGACACTCATATATTCTAGGACTGGCCAGGACCAGGTAAACTAGAAGTTAAAACTTCCTGGCATGTTTGCACCTAAGGATATGACCCCTTTTTGCTGCCTGTCCCCGATGGTCCTTGCCCTGCAGTGCTGCTTTTTGGATTTGGTTTCACTTGCTACATGGGAGATATAAGAGTAGAGCTGTTGAGATTTGGAGGAAAACACTCCAGGCAATGCCTTGGGTGATACAGGTCCTTGCAAGTACCAAAACACAATCACTAGAGATGCATGTTGTTGACTCTGCGAGAAGGGAGGTTGTAGGTGTGGTTTTTCACCAAATAAAGCCTCAGTTTTATTACCATGAGGCTTTTGTCCCTTTTTCCCCAGGCAGAAAGAAAGCAAGGTGTTTAGAAGCACAGTTTCCTAATGGGTAGCACATCATACAGTACTCACTGCAAAAAGGAGTTTGGAGGTTGGAACAGTGATTTTGTGAAAGGCAATGCACTGAAAAATGTATTTGCAAAGAAAAATGGGCATTAGAGGAAAAAAAATGTGGTTTTTTTTTTTAAGCTGCAAGTCCAACAGGAGAGGACTGGGTGAGGCCAGTGTTTGTAGAAAATGAGCAAACAAAAGGAGGGAAAACCCAGGTTATGTTGAGGTTTCCATAGCAACACAATACTTTTCCTGGAAAACTCAAATGATGAGATCTAATCTATCTGCTATTTAACTCTTGCATGCAGGGCCCTCTTCTTTCTTGACTTACCTATTCTCCTTCACAGCATCCTGTCTAGTGATGAGTGTGCTGTCACTATGCCATAGTGGTCTCCATGGGGAATGATATCCCTGGGACACAGCTGTTCCTGTTCTGTTCCCCTGTTCCAAAGCACATAGAAAAGGAAAAACCTTATGAGGCAGCTTGTGTCTGATGAACTGTGTGTAGGAACGACTTACCAGGTGTGCTGATCCTGGGGAGCTTCAGTTCCCTGTACATGGGATGGGCTCCCTAGAGGATGGGCTGAGCTGGTACCGGGAACTGGTGCCTGCCAGGCAGGTACATTGCTGAGATGTTCCATAGCCTGCAGGGTTTGCTGCATAAGGATGTGTTCCCCATGGAAATGACACAGCTTACTGCCTGTCGGAGATCTGCGGAAAACTTTCTGTGACTGTTTGGAGAGTTCATCAAAGTAGCCTGTTTTAAATTTGTGCCTGACTTAAATTTGTACCTAGTATTCTGCCTGCTGAAAAGCCTCAGCTTTGGGGAATGGGGATGCTTGATGGCAGGGGAGGTTTCTTGTGGAGAAAGGTGGAAGGGTGGCAGCTTTTACCTGACTAAAATGACACCTGAGAGAGTCAGCAGCATGGCAAAAATCCATGAGATTGCTATTGGTCTCAAATATGTAGAAAGGAGTGTCTGTTCTTTGTTGAGAGAAGCAGAGGGAGTGGATGTGAGAGAACCCTCCTGGTACAACAGAGAGGGAGTGGATTCTGTTCTCCGCCTTCTGCCCGTAGCAGCCCCACCCTTTGCTCCATCCTTGCCTCTGCTGTAGCCCCTGGCAGGCAAAAGGGGCTGTTTTTGGAGGGGTAATGGAAGAGGGAGAATTGCCTCCATTGGTACCTGAGGTCCTGTGTGTGGCAAATTATTACAAAGAGAGGGTGTTAAGGGAAGGCAGGTATCTCAAATGATGCTTAGTATCTTATCACAGAATCATGGAATGGTTTGGGTTGGAAGGGACCTTAAAGATCATCTTGTTCCAACCCCCTGCCATGGGCAGGGACACCTTCCACTAGATCAGGTTGCTCGGAGCTCCATCCAGCCTGGTCTTGAACACTTCCAGGGATGGAGTGTCCACAGGTTTCTCTGGGCAACCTGTGCCAGTGCCTCACCACCCTCACAGGGAAGAATTTCTTCCATACATCCAAGCTAAATTTCCCCTCTGTTAGTTTGAATCCATTACTTCTTGTCCTCTCACTACAATTCCATGAAATTTTGTATGTATGTTTAACTGCATTTGGGGTGGAAGAGCTCCAAAGGAGTGAAATTTGGATACCAACTCGCAAGCTGCTGCTTTACTCCTTGCTAACCCAATACAAAAACTGAGGGCATATGAAGATTTGGGGAGACTTCTGCTTACTTCTGGGAATCCTCCTCTGCATTTCTGTTGGTTGAAGCTGGAGTGCTGCTCACATGCTGTGGCCTCTGTTTTTACTGCAGGTCTTAGGACTGTGGGTGCAGTGCTGGGGTGTGTGGTAGGTGGGCAGAGTGAGATATTTTCATTCTCTTTTGTTAGACCCGTTGCTTGGGTGGCCCAAAGTGTGGCAGAGAGAGTCCAAACCTGTGTGATCTCCCTGGTTCTGTGCTGCCTGATGGCTCTGGAGGGAAGAGCAGAGCCTACAGAATGTTGTACACTGGATTTCTGTGTGTAGATGTGTGTGTTACAGCCTTGTAAAGGCTCTGCCAGTGGCCAACCCCTGCAGTATTCAGCAGAAGTAATATTCTGTTTTAATTGGTGGGCTTCATGTTTTTTTTTCTCTCTGACTGGTTCTGTTATTAACCTGTTACTGCTTATTGAGCCCTGAAGATTTGTGGATAGAAAACAACCATCATTACAATATTTAGAACAAAAACCAATTTGCAGGTGCTCAAAGAACAGTAATCCAGGTATGTGCCAATAAATAGGAAGCAATGCTTTAATCTCTCTTAACAAACCATCCCCCATCTTTAAACATTTATTATATTTCCTCCTATTTCTCCTGACAGCCACCTGTTCAACTTGTGACCTGTTTGTAAAAATCTGCACTCCATCTATCAGAGGGATACATGCACTTACAAACTTCTGTTCTGTGGGCATTAAGTAAATTATTTCTTTAAGATCATATGGCAGATCTATAATTAATTAAACCCTCCATGATATTAGCGCAAAATAATTTAGCCTTTCTAAAAAGGTAAATGTAATTTGCCGATCTGGTATTTGGAAGAATGCTTTCCCCAAAATCAATTCCTTTAGTTTCCAGAGAATAGAAATGAGAAGCAATCTCATTTTAATTATATCTCTTTATTGCTAACAAAGGAATGATTTATGCAATTAAATTAACTGGCTAGAAAATTATTCTCAGCTGGGCTGTCCTAATTCTTTGCTTTCTGAATTGCAGGCTCTACACTTCTCTGTGTAGATTAATTTTTCTGATATGCAAACAATGCTCCTTGTGTTCATTTTTAACATTTTTTTATTCACAGCTCCCCTTTTCTTAGTGTCAATGACATGAGTAATATTTGTGCACTGCTGGGCTCTGATTCAGGCCTTTTTATGTAGAAAGATTGGGAAAAAAAAAATCTTTTCTTTTGAATCTCATTATTGCAGAGCAAGGTTTTGAAGTTTTCTTATCTATTGCTGAGAAACAGCAGCAGGAACATGGAGAGACTGCAAAGATGTCAAAGGATGCAAACTTTTGAAGGAAAATGTATCAGCACTGAGGAGACAGGTGAATTCACAGTTAGCGTTAAGAAAGCATTTTTAATGTATTCCTCTTAAACCTCTGCTTCTTGCATCCAGGCAAAAAGCTGAATGCAAGGGGGGGAAAAATAAGGCAGATTTACTTGTACACAGGCTTAATAGGGAAAGAATTTGGGGTTTTATTTTTGCCTGGGATTACCTTGCAGCCGCTGGCCAGAATGTTAGCAAGTGATATTTGGGCTGAGGGGAAAATTATCATGTAACAACACATTGTGACCATGTGCCAACACAGCCTGACATCCTCTGAATGGGGCATTGGTGTAATCTGCTGCTCTAAACCAGCAGTGAACATATTGCAGAGCACGTGTTGGCTCTGTCTGAGCTGTCCTGTCCTGTATCAGTGGAGATGTGTCAGCTGGTCAGGGTTTGCTGTGCTGGCACTCTTGTGCTGCTATCAGATGGCTTTAAACTGAAAGAAAGTAGGTTTAGGTTGGATGTTAGGAAGAAATTCTTCACTGTGAGGGTGGTGAGGCACAGATCAGGCTGCCCCATCCCTGGAAGTGTCCAAGGCCAAGTTGGACTGGGCTTGGAGGAACCTGGTCTAGTGGAAGGTGTCCTTGCCCATGGCAGAGAGGTTGGAACGAGATGAGCTTTAATGTCCCTTCCAACTCAGACCATTCTAGGATTCTATGAAACAAAATGAGTTTTTGTCTGGGTTGGAGTCCTGTGATTTGGGTGTGGAGAGGTCTTTGCCACTGGGATTCTGAAGGCTTTTAAAATACTATAAGAAGGATCAAGCTATGATGATTTGGACAGGACAAGGAAGCACTTTGAGAAAGGGAATCTTTCTTCTGGGCTTTGTGGCTGCTGGGTGGGTGAGTGAACGGTGGTTGATGCAATGTCTGTTGACTGCAGTTGTTGTTATCCTTGAGGACACCACTGTAAAATCAGCACAAACTGAATTTGCTTAGAAAGTGGGATCACACTTATTGGAAGAACCTTTCTCAAAGAACAGTTGCCCTTGGCTTACTGTCAAAGAGAGATTTTTTTTTGTTTTAAATTTATTATTATTATTATTTTTAATTTTTTTCCCCTAAACCCGCAAACTCTCTGCACTGGGTTCAGTTCTCCTCCATGAATACTTTGGTTCACACAGGAAAGAATCCTTTACAATGCCTGAGGAAGATGCTGTGGGGTGTGAATTTACCAGCAGTCTGTAGAGAAGGATTTGAGTTCAATACTATCTAGGCTGTAGGAATGGCTAGAAATCAATAAGATGAAATTCATGACAAATGCTACCTTTAGGGAGGAAACATCTGATTAAAAAAATGAGAAACAGCTGCCTAGGCAAGCAGTACTGCAGGGAAGGGTTTGGGTTCATAGTGAATCACAGATAAGTGAGTCAGGAATGTGCCTTTAAAAAGAAATCTTCTTCCTGGAAGCATTAATAGGAGTGTCATGAGCAAGTTGTGGGGTCGGAGGAGAGATATGACTACCTCTCTGTTGCTTGCTGAAGGCTGGCAGAATGTATCCAGCTTTGCAGGCTGCATTTCAAAAGCCAAAAATGGGAAAGAACTGGAAAATCACGATCTGTGGGATAAGTAATGACAAGTCTTACAGAGGGAGAAAATTAAACTTCACTTACAGCATGGGAAAATTAAGCTGATACCAGGAAAAAACTTGACTGTAACTTTCAATGCTCACCCATCAGCCTGCCAGAAAAAGACCTTGAACCCACTGGATGTGTCCTTTGGACCTCCAGCTCTACCTGCTTTTACTCTTAACTCCTGTTAAACTCGTGTTCCCTGCTACCTGTTTCGTTCTACTTTGGCAGCAAATTTCAGGGGATGGTAGTGAAAGCTGCTTCTAGTGATGACAAAAGGAAAGATTTAACTTCTCAGTGCCAGAAATCCTTTTGGAACAAGCAGTGTGTGTAAACATACAAGGAACAGAGCAAGCAAAAAGATGTACTCATAGTGGAAGGCAATGAAAGATGAGGAAGGAAGATAAAATTAAAAAACCCCAACCCAACAAAAAGAAAACAAACAACCACAACTGTTAAAACAAACAAACAAAAACAAAGAAACCAACCAAACCAGAAATTGTCTCCTTTCATCCAGCTGATGGCATCTTGGATCAACTCTTAAAAAAAGGGTATAGTGGGACCACTAGAACGCTTTAAATGATGGGCAGTGTAAGTTACAAAACCAGATCAGTCCTTTGCTTTATCCTGTTGAAATCAGAGAGGTGAGGGCTGCAGTACCAGGAAATGTCCAGTTGCAGGTACATCTCCATGGAGCCACTATGGGAGGGGAGAGCCAGAGAAAGCCTTCAGACTTCCAAAATGTTGGAAAATGCAGAGGTTAAGGTCACTTCCTACAGACACATAACAGTAACCCTGTTCATGACAGTGACAGATTCAAGGAGCTGCTCCAGAAGAAACACTGTTACGATCTGAATTCTGGACTCTCTTTCTGTCTCTTAACAAAGGAAATAAGAGTGAGTTCCCTTCACATCCTCTAATAGAATTAATCACCTCTCCATGGACCATTTCCCAGATGTGCCAGGATTTAATTTCACAGCAAGTGATATCCAGATGAAAAGCTGTCTTTACTTCTGTAAAGTAGATCTCTATTACAGGTGGCTGGTTTTCCATGTGCCTCGCTTGTTGATTTATCCTACAGAGCTGGCTGCCTGGGAATGCCTTTCCACTCTGGGATAAGGTTCAGTGTTTTAGGAAGATACTGTAGATGTGTTCTCTGCAGCTACTTTTCTTCCAGATGAGATGCTGCTCAGAGAGTAGTAAAGCAAAACTGGGTGGAATGTGAGAGCCTTGTCCATTTGCCCACAGTTTCCTTAAAATAGGAGAAAATCACTAGAAAGGCTCATTTTGCTAGTGCTTCATACTTTTCTCTTTGCTGTTATGTTTTATCCAGAATTTTGTTTTTAAAATCTAGTATCTTCTTTTATTTCTGCTGAGGTTCTCAGGAAGCAGGACCCTGTGAGAGATGGAGTTTGGACTTGCTATCATCAGAGTAGTATTTGAATAAAACCAATTTTCATGG
>JAWWLV010000005.1:28798368-28931381 GCA_035041135.1 Platyrinchus mystaceus | reverse complement strand
TAATATTTTAATAAGAATTAAGCAAACAGTTAATATTTCATTTTAAGTAACATACTTTCGTTGATAACTGATTCTAGGCATTCTGCTGAACTCAGAAGTTATTCTGGTTCACTACACTGAAAGAGATGCAAGTACTTGGAAAGCTTTATGTTGACCTTGTGTCTTCATTTCTCCTGACTTTTCATTTCTAGTCTTTCCTATTTCCCAGTAAATTACTGTGGGATAGCTCCTAGCTGTATCTTACGAGCAGCAGAAGAAATGAAGCAGTGTAAAATATAGATAATATATACTGAGCAGTCCTGTATGTAATTAGACTGTATAGCTGTGCATGTTTGTGCTCTGTCTCATTGCATTTCAGAGAGAAACACTGTGGGACAACAAGCTCAGGGGTTTTACACTCTGGCCTTTTATAATCTGATTTGTTGTTCTTGTGGAGAACTAGTTTGGAGCTGAATGATCTTCTTGAAGGTCCTTTGCCACCTGAACTGTACGGCTTCTGTGATGATCTGTGTGGCCATTGTGCCCAAATTGGCAATACCTGCACTGCTGGTGTGAAAGACGAAAGAAGCCAAACAGCTCAGTGAAGGTATTTGTCTCTGAATTGCCATGAGGTTCCTGTCAGCCATCCTCCAGCACACAGCTTGCCCTGCTGTTTTGGTCTTCCCTACCTGCTGAGATTCTCTGTCCCATCATCCTGGTTCCAATGTCCCTCCCTTGGGGATGCCACTGGTAGCAGACCATCAAAAAAAAAATCACCTGGAATTTGTTCTGCTGATTACCAGGCCCAAATGATTTTATACCCATCTTATTTCTGCCCACTCTGAATTTTGTTCTTCCCCTTTCTGATCCAAATGAACTCTTCCTACAGAAATCTTGGTCTCTAGAGCTATCTTGGCAAAGACTTGGCCACCCATGGATTCTAAAGGACTTTAGCAAAATTTTAAATATGCAAATAATAATAATAATTATTGCTGGTAATAACAGGAGCAGCATGGGATTTCTTTTTTTTTTTTTTTTGATTTCTCTGTCCTCTTCAGATGCCACTTTAATGCAAATCAAACTTTACAGATTGTGTTACCTATTGAAAAATAGTTTCAATTAGAAATTCAATTACACTGTCTTGGGGGGGATGGAACTGACAGTTTCTTTGAATTTTGCACGTTATAGAGGGCTCCAAAGTGCCATAAATCTGCTAATTGATTTCTGTACCTGTAATGTTTGATTAGGTGTATTTTATTGTCTTCTCGGTTTTAATTAACCCCAGGCTTGTCAAAATGCTTCCACTGACAAAGGATATATGATGAACTGAGATAAACTCTATTAACAGAGGCTGACTTTTGTCAGTAATTGCTATCATGTCTGAGAGTTATTAGAAATTATCACACACAAAGAAACTGTACTTTTGGTAACAACTTTTATGGGCTGTTATAAATCTGTTGATTGTCCCCTACACACAGGAGATAAGCAACTGTGAATGACAGGGGGTCTGAAGGAAAATCAATCACCTTCGAGGTGTCTTATAAATATTAAGAGTGACAAAATGGGAAGAGTTATGAAGTCTAAGTGCTGAAAATTGAATGGATGCTAATGCACCTCTACCTGTTCCCATTAGGAATTGTGAGGACTGTTGAGACAAGGGCACAACCACCTCGGGATGCTCTTGGTTTTGGTGAAGCAGAACTTCTTACCTTGGAGCTCTGAAAGGCAAACCTGACAAGCCAGCTCTTAGGCAAAACAGGAGAGAAGGGTTAATGTCCTCCTTTTTAATAAAGCACCCATCTTCAAGGACTTTGTTTATGTAAGGTCTTTAGTTAGAGATGTATACAGACTTACACAAGAGTCTGTACACAAATATTTTTGGGTGAACTGCAGCTTCATCTGTTGCAGATCTCTGCCTCCTTGTTTGGACTCTGTCCTTGATGTTTGTTTGGAGATCTGTGTGAATGGGGTGTTGATGCAGGTGCAGTTCTGTGGACACAACTGAGATCACTGAGAATGTAAACAGAGCAGCAATTAAGCCACACAAAGTTGTAAAAAAAAAAAAAGACAAACTTTCTGCAAAGTATCTGTTAAAGCTGATGTAAATACTTCCTAGAAACACCAATACAGAACAATGAGTTAGAGTTAAGGTGATGTTTGTAAATTTTAAAAAAAAAATATATCTAACTATATTTGGGGTGAGCACATACAATCCTCAGGAACTACAGAGACCTTTTTCCTCTGTTTTCTGCCAACTTCTGTGTAAGCTTTGGACACTCTCAGCTGCAGCAATTTTGAAGTTGCTTTATAGATCCTCTGGCTTACTCAAAATAGTTATTATAGCTTGATTTTTTTTTTTTTTAATCTACAGCTGAGAGGGTTTTTTAAACTGACCTTCATTTTCTTTGGTGCTTTTTCAGAGAATTATTACAATGACTTACAGTACAATTGTGTGAGTGGGCTCGGAGAAAGGAGGAGCAGAGCAGAGCTTTCCGATGCAGAGGTCATGTGCAGTCCTTAAAGCTGCTTTACCTGATAGCAGTAGGATATTTAGCTTTATTATTAATATTTTGGTGAGCTTTTAAAATATCTCTGGAGCTTGCAAGGTGTGGGTTCTCAATTTTCTGTGCTAGCTTAGCCCAGAACTGAGTGAGTTGCCAAAGTGAGAATTATCACTGATTTCTGCAGCCTGACAGAGGATCTTAATGCTGGACTTCTGGCACGCCATAGGTTCCTATGGGATTCTCCCCTCTCAGCTGCTGTGAGAGTGGGGAACTCCAGTAGTGCTGAGTGTTGTGAACTGGCTTGGTGTTTTGCGGAGTATCAGAACAGACCTGGACTTTCCATAGCTTGTGATGTGGGAGTTGTGAGTTGAGACCAGCAGAGGAGGGAGACCTAAGGTTGCCCTGCTTGGAGGAACTGAGGCAGATCATTTAGCCTTGGTGTATTGGGAATGGTTCTGCAGGCTGCAGAGTTCAAAGTGATTTGCTGTATGTGGTATCTGAGTGCTGCCCCCAGCCCCCAAGGGGCAGTTGGTAAGTTTGGGAGCTGCACCCTCCTTCTGGTTTGTCTTAGTTACATAGCTCTGTGCAAGAGATTCCATGCAAGTCTCGTGTGTGTGTGTGTGCACGCACATATATCTATATTCCCTCTTGGGGTACGCTGAAAACAATCCATTTAGAAACCAGGTGTCCTTGTCTCTCTTGGCATCTGGTTAAATATCAGCCAAGTAGGAGAAGGTAAATCCTAGGCTGCTTTAACAACTGCTGGGGCTGTGAAGCCCTGGGCTCCATCTGATGGGATTTGAAGGTCACGGTGGTTGCCCACGTGTGAAAGATGTGTCCTTATTCCCCATAGATAAAACAGACCAAAATGATCTGTCTGAAGGTGTCCCTAAACTGAGCTATGAGCTGAGACATCCGCGCTTCGGGCTGCTGAGAGCAGAGGTCGCTGTTGAACTGGAAATGGAGCCCCTGTGTCCCTCCAGGGCCACCTTCTCTCTATTGTGCCCATCTCCGAACCCACTCTGTAATAGCTCAGGCTGCTTTTCCCCTCTCAGAAGCACAGCACTAGGGGCTGAAGAGGTGCAACCTGGGGAGAGTGTAGGACAGGATGGTTGAGCTCTGTTTCTCTGCAGTTCACTCTTGCCCTGCTCTCCTGCCAATACATCCTGCAAGTAACCTTAACCTGCAGCTCCTCTGTTTCATTCACTCCTGGTCCCCAGCATAGTCTTGTCCATAGCAGACTTCTCTTCTTTTAACCCTGGCTACTGTCTATGAAAGGAGGAAAAACTTGATCTGAGTAGCAGCACCTCAGGGGGTTTTTTTTATGGGCTAATTGAGCCCCTTTTGGCTGTTCTGGAGGTTAAACTACACACAGGTGCACTCCTGCAGTGGGGTATGATCCTCTCCTGGGCAGGACTCTGGCAGGAGGCACAGAGCTGAACACTGGGCCCAGCTGATCCTGACCTGGCTGTGGGTGTGTCTGCACTGAGTCCATTCCCGGACAAGGAGAGCTGGATGAAAATTCTCAGCTCCTTTTATGAATCTCCATATAATCCCATAGGTCTCGACTTGCTGCAGGTTGCCCAGGTGAATTCACATCTTATGCCAGCATTCCTCAGTGCATGAAAGCACCTTGGCTTTTAACTTCATTGCTTCTCTCTAGAGGAAAAGCAAATGAGAGCTTCCAGCAGGGACTATGGATGCCTGTGCCTTTCTTCAGGAGGATGATCAGGAATGCTTGGCAAGGTGGGACATCCATGGCAGCAGCAGCCTGGGAAGTAAACAAGCTGTGCTGCACATCACTAATTCAGTATTCACAGCAGCCTGAGATCCAGCAGTATGTTCTCAATTGGTTTATTATAGTCAATACTTATTATTTATAGATATGAAAGAGACAAGATCTGAGCCTTTTGATGTTGTAAATCGATATAGATCTGTTCAATCCCTGAAACTACAGTCTATTCTCTGCAGGGCCACAAATCCTTAGTTAAAACTTCAGCCTTTTGCCTAGACCTGTAAATTTCTTGTGGATACCTTTGTCTTGTCAGAACCAGGACTTTCATTAGTCCAGCCATTCCAGTACATCTGGGAATAAGCTATCCAGCATAAGGCACTATTTGGCTAAAAAGGTTAGCATGGTGTGGTTATTTTGGCAAATTCCACGTGGATAGCCAGGACAGTCACATGGAGCATTACCTGATATTTGGGTGGACTTGAGCTGTGCCACCCTTTTCCTGGGAGCAGAACTCTGCATTCACACAGTGGGAGTGCAGAAAGCACTGTGGTGTCTAAGTAACTTGCAACATCATGTAATGTTACTGCACAAAAGGTCTGAGTTAATGATCCGGTTGATCTACAAGTCAACTGCATGACAATAGAAATTAATATTCACTGATGAGCCAGACTGAGAGGCCTTGAATTATTTTTTCCTCTCTAATGGTTTTGTGTCAAATCTGTGGGTGAGTTCATGTACCCGTGTATGGGTCAGGGGATATCTGGGGATAAAGGAGCATTTGATAAACTTCCAGACTCTCCTGCAAAATGCAGTGTAAGAAATCTTGTGTGAAACTGTCCAAGTACTGTGCTGCTCTGAAAATGTCTCCTACTACCAGTCATGAGTAGATGGAAAACGAGATTCCTGATCAAATGTGCCTTTGTTTAGGGGGCAAAATATAAGTAGGTGAGGCCAGATTCTGCTCTCTTTTGCTTCTGACTTATATTCAGCTGAGCTTGCACCATTGTAAAATCACAGTGAGAGAAAAGCTGATGGTTATTAGGGAAAGAAGGTGGCACTTTTCTTTAACTGATTTGTAGTTAAAAACAGGCTTGCTCAGTGAAAGCTGCTGGCTGTGGCAAGTCCCTTCCCTGCAGCAGGAGGCTTCTGTCTAGCATATTGGTGGTTAATCAAACTCTGTGTTTAACCCAAAGAACGCTAGTGTTCATCACCTGATAATCACCTGCTTGATACATAGATAGGTGTTGGCTGGCTGAGAGCAGTTCCTTGACACGTGGAAGACTTTGGACATCTCTGCTTTTAAGGGGTTTTTCCCTCCTCAGGCTGGGCTGAACTGACTAATGTCCTGTGCTGTGCCTGAGGGGAGAGGCTGCATGAACAGTTAGATCCCCATCAGCCTTGGGCCATGTGGGGGGTGAGAACCTCTAGGGATCATGGAATCCTTAAGGTTGGAAAAGGCCCCTAACATCAAGTCCAGCTGTTAACCCAGCACTGCCATGGTCACCACTAAACCATTTCTCCAATCCACATGTTTTTTTAGTAATTCCAGGGATGGTGATTCTATCACTTTCCTGGACAGCCTGTTCCAGTGCTTGACCACCCTTTAGGTGAAGAAATTTTTCCTAATATCCAATCTAAACCTCCCCTGGTGTGACTTGAGGCTGTTTCCTCTCATCCTGTTGCTTGTTACCTGGGAGAAGAGAGCAACCTCCACCTGACTGCACCCTCTGTCAGGTGGTTGTAAGAGAGTGAGAAGGTCCTCCCTGAGCCTCCTTTTCCCCAGGCTGAGCCCTCCCCTCTTCCTCAGCTGCTCCTCATCAGATTTGTGCTCCAGACCCTTCCACAGCTCCATTGCCCTTCTCGGGACTCGTTCCAGCACCTCAATGTCTTTCTGCTCATGAGGGGCTCAAAACTCATCTAAGGGTTCAAGGTGTGACCTCACTAATGCCCAGAAGAGGGGGAGCAATCACTGTTCTGGTCCTGCTGGCTACACCATTGCTGACACAGGCCAGGATGCCCTTGGCCACCTGGACACGCCTGGGCTCATATTCAGCTGCTGTTGACCAGCACCTCTAGTCCTTTCCAGCCATTCTGCCCCCAGCCTGGAGCACTGAAGGGTCTTGTGATTCAAGTGCAGGACTCAGCATCTGGTCTTTGTTGAACCTGAAGGATGCACTGTTCTTCCTCCCTCCTCGTGCTGAACATGTCCTTTTCTCAGAGAAAAGAGGGAGATGAGCTTACCTGATCTCTTCGTTCTGCTGCTCAGCATTGGCAGGGACTGGATGTAGATAACTTGTCAAAGGGGCAGGAATACTGAGCTCCTGGCCCTGCTTTCTGCTGTCCAAGGCCCAGTAAGGTCTGTGACATCCCCAGGCTGCCCCTTGCCTGTAGCTTCCCTTGCAGAGCCAGTACTTAGCAAAACTCCTCTAATAGCCTTTATGCTCTTAACCCAATTTCCTTCAAAACTGCCATATGCTGTGAGCTTTGGGAGGGATTAAGAACATGAGAAGGCTGCTCTTTTAAATCCCATGGAAAGGAGGAAACATGGCATTTTGAATGCCTGCAGGCAAGGAATAGAGGAATCGCATCACTTTGGTTTTGGGGCAGAAAAAGTCTGCATGCCCTTACCAAACTGAGCCTGCCTCCCTCAGCAAGCATTTTTGATAATCAGAGGAAAAGTTAGGGAAGTGTCACTTGATTTTTTTTTTTTTTTTTTTTTTTTTTTGGTCATGTTGGGTGAGGCTCTGAGATGCTTCTAAAACTTGTGAAGAAATGAGACCATGCAGAGGATTATGAGCTCCAAAGAAGAACCAGATGCTGCAGAGATGGATCTGAGCCTCCTGCTGAGTAACCACTTCCCTCCATATCAACAGGAGATTTATCCCAGCTGTTAGGGGGACTTCTGGAGGGTGTTGAGCCAGCCAGGTGCTGCCTTCTGAATCACTGCTGTGCCAGGTGATTGGAGTTGGTATTTAACCTGGGAGTTAAAACACCTGATACTAGGGGTGGCCCTACAGGCTGGGCAAGCTAAGACAGGCTTCCTGGCAGCGGTGCTGGCAAGCTGGTGATCCCATAGTTAGGTTTGGAGGGTCTGCATGTGATAGGCTCAACCTTTGCAGGATTTGTAGGACCGTGCACCCTCCACCCATGGAGTGGGGCATCCTCCTTGTCAGATGGCTCAGTGTCAGTGTGTGCTGGTCCTCAGTCTGGATCAGCATGTGAGGCTCTGGTGGCTGCCCCCTGGAGTTAAGTCCTGCCTGGATCAGGAACAGGAGCGGTGCCCTGTGGCCAGAATGCCTCCATATGGATGAAAAAGAAGAGTCTGTCTCTATAGCTATGGGTGGACTTCATGCAGTGAAGCTGAAACACTAGAAGGTAGGAATTTCTTATATTTGCATAGAGGGTCTGCCCACAGTGCATAAACAGATTAAAACTGGATGTATTTTTTCACCTGAAACACCTGCTCTTTGATACTGTGGTTTTTGTAGCCCAGTTCAGGGGGTGTTGCATCACTGCACTACGGTGATGAGGGAAATGGACTCTGTCTCCTGCTCTGGAGGTCTGTAATATGAGTTATTCTGCATTTAGAGAGTGCCTGATATCCTTTGTTGCATCTGTGATTGAAGGACAAAGTGCAGTGATGAAAATAGTTCTGAGAAGCAAGATCCAGAGGTCAATTAGTGAATGAGCAGGGATAAGAAAATGGAGGTTGAAAAAGAGTCAAAGATATTTACAGCCTGCATGGCCTTCCCTCTCCTGGTGCTTTATTTTTAATGGCTTGCTGCTTTTACCTCTCTTTGTTTAATGAATATATTGCTGAGTTATTGGAAGCGCAAACTGCATCCAAAAGCAGGACACTCAGGGTTTATTATATTCATATAACTCAAAAACAGTCAAATTGATTTTTTTTTCCCCCCTCCTCCTCCTCCCCCACCTCATTTTTAAATCCTGCAGCAGGCTTAGTGCTAGTGACGGGTGTGAGACTGACAGCACTGGAGATGAGAAGCTGTGCTTAGGTAACGACCCCGGCCGTGGATGGGGAGAGCACCCTCTCCTCCTCACCTGGTGCCTTCTTCCCTTCCAGCCACCTCTTCTTGTGGCTTGGGGCAGATGCAATCCTCGGCTGGCTGTCTTATATTCTGTTCCCTGCTGCTGGAATGGTTGTGGTAAGGGAATGGCTGTGGAAGGGCCTGTCCCTTCCACTCAGTTCCCAGCGTGGCTTCATGCCAGTGTGGTCACCTGCTCCCATAGGACAGGACAGTGGAGGTAGTAAGACATCCTTGGTCATCACAGCACAGTGTGAAACTTGCACCTCTGCAAAGCCTGTTGGACCTGGAGCTCCTATGGTGGCTTCAGTCCCCTCTGGGCTGTGGGGAGTGAGTAGCTTGTGGGGAAAAAAAAATTGAAATTATTTCTCTGGGTAGTCTTTTTTCTAAGAATCTGTGGGAGTCTCCAGGTAATCGCTCAGTCCAGGCAATATGTTCTGAAGTAGCAGAGGGGGTACATTCGGTGTCTTCTGCCCTCTTTAGGGCACTTGTGTAGATCTGTAGTCTGTCTGCCTTCTCCTGGGGGCGTTCCCTTTGCTGGAACAGGGATGAAGATTGCAGCAAAGTCTAGGGCAGTTTTGGAGACACCACAGCTGCTGGAACCCAGGACTTTGCCCTCTGGCTACCCCACCTTTCTGATGGCAGTGCAGCACTGGTGGGCTTCAGGGGCACACCTGCCCTGTCCTCCCAGGAGGGAAAAGGGGCAGAGGAGAAAACAAAGGGGTAGGAAGACCTCTGCTCCTGGAGAGAAATAAAGGAATTCACCCTCAGTATGAAGCAGCAAGAGGTTTCCAGCTCAGCCCTGGTTAATGAGGGCATTTTGATCTACAATTGTTGACTGCAGAAAGAGTCTCCCTGATAAAGGGGGAAGGGATGTCCTGGGGGAGAGGGTCGCTGAATATGCATGGCCCCGGGTCTCTTTGTTTAGCTGATATCTGACTATATTTATTCTTCTAGATTACACATTCTGACTGCGGAACAAAGGGCTGGCAGGAGCTGCTCTCTTGTGCTTAATAATTTGAGTGAATTTACATTTCAATGCAGCCCTGCGCCACTTCCCACCCCCCATGGAAAGAGTAGAATTTCCCTGTTGCGGGGAGGGGGAAAAGAAACTCCCACCCCAGTGGCCAGGCTGGGAGATTTATTGAGATTCCTCTCTGAATTTATTCCTCGCGAATCCTGTACACGTGTGCCCACCCGTCTGATGCAGAGATGTTTTCTTCCCTGCTACCCCACTCCACGACCTGCTCAGCTAACTCTGCCTGCCCCACCTCCCTGCTGAGCAGCGTGATTCATCCTCAAGTAATTAACCATCAGCAGTACAGAAAGTACCTGGCTAGGCAGAAGTGTGAAAACACATCTACACCTAACGGAACTGGACTGAAGATTTCCAATCTGAGTGACACCCAGGGAGCTGCAAAGTGACAAGAGGACAGAGTTGCCAAAACTCCCGAAATACGGTCTGGTTTCTGTGCAATGTCCTTTCTACTCTACTTTGGGGCATGAACGTGCAAAAAACCATTTGCTGAGTCAGTTAGTCATGAGGGGTGTAGAGGTGGCAGTTTTTCACTTGCCTGTCTGACCAGGCTTGGATCCCTGCCTGCAGAGTGGTTTGACCTGTCTGGCTCGTCTCTTGCTTCTCAGGTGAATTTTCCCTGTTCTGCATCCCCAAGCTTATCTTTGATTTTGTGTCCCTGCACAGGACACTCTTGCACACAAGGCCCGGGGTTCCTGTGTTAGCTGCCACCCACCCCTTACTGAGCCACAATCCTGCATTTTAATATTAGGAGAGATGCATACTCTTCTCCTGCTTGCCTGGTATTAACTTTGCAAGGACAGGGACTTTATATACTGATAACCTCAGCATGCTACACTGCAGTTGGGTCTCTTACCGCTAGCTGCTCTGCATTAACCCATTATAACAAATGTTTAATTATAGGAACAGCTCCTCATTGCTATTTCAGATGACATCTCTGCTTTCCTTTAGCCCCTTAGGAGCTGGGCAGTGAGGCCATGAGCACAGGACTTTGCTGGGTGGGATCTGTATGTTGAGATGTGGGTCAGTTAGTACCTTTTTTTCCACTTGCTCTTCTGTCTAGTGCCACAGGGTGTGCAAAACGAGATGGACTCTCACTGCTCTTGAGGCTGAAGAAGCAGGGCACAATTGAGGGAGAAACCTTGGACACACCTCAGGCCAGCAGCAGCCTCTTCTGGAAGTCCATTACATCTGAATTGGCTCCTCTGGGCAGCCAGAGGACAGGTACTTGTGTCCAGAATACTTTCCTTGCCATCTTTTCCCTTCTTTCTGAGCTTGTGTGGGATATGTGAATTCTTGAGCTGAGCTGCTGAGGGCCTCCATGTGGGAGGGAAGCCTGCTTCTAGCTAGCTCCAAATGTGTGACCAGTGGCTTCTAACACATTCAGTTCAGACCTTCATTGAAACCTGAGCTGCAAAAGAACTTGGAAGTGGGTTTTATATCTGAGTTTCACCACTTTTACACTGGAATGTGTCAAGCTCTCTGTGGATGTGTGTCTCTACCTCGATCAGAGGTGAAGTCTTGGCTCTGCAGAAAGCAAGGAAATTATCCTAATTTAACCAGTAAGAACTTGTGCATGTGATGCTGCTCTTACCGTCAACCTTCCTAGATGTTGGTGTTTTGCAATGCAGAATGGAGGAAAAAATGTTTAAGGAACACGGGTAGAACCAGGACCTTGCACTGTGTCCTGCTCCAGCACAACAGAGTGTGTTTTCCTGTGGAGTTTCAGTGTAAAGGGTGAAACAGTGGGTGGTTGTCAGCAGTTCTGCCTGAAATGCCTGCTGGAGCAGGTAGCTGTGTTTATTTTAATGGCTGGATGTATACATTCATTATTTTTCATTGGTTTTGCATTGTTTACCTGCATAAACGTGGAAACCTACATATGCATGTTCTGTATCGCACACATATACATAGTCTGTAATATACATGTAAACAATGCAGCATTAAATCAGGGGGTTTTGCTTCTCTTAATTACCTAATTATATTGGGGTTTTTTACATTCTGTACATCTTGGTTTTATCTGAACTTTACAGAAGGTGTAAGCAATACACATCTTGTCACATCCCATTTTCACACTAGCGCTGTTGCTGTATGAACCATTGCTAGAAATAAAACACGACTAGAATAGTCAGCCATCTGTCTAGAAAGCACATGCGGTCCCAGATGGCAGCTTCTCTCCCGCTCACTGGTAGCAGAGTCCTCTGTCTAAGGAACACGGCAGAAATGTGTAACAGTTCAGTGGGGATATGTAGAACGTGTGGTCCTCCCCCGGGCTGGGGCCAAGGGCCCTCCAGCAATGGAAAGGGAGGGAAACTTTGAGCACAGAGCCCATCCCTAAGGGGGGCAGGTGTTCATCTCCTGCCGAGCAGAGAGATCAGCTTGCTCACAGCAACCTCTCTGTGCTCAGCTCCTTGTGAATGAGGTTCCTCATCCCGGCTGTCTCTGCCTGTGAATATTCCCTTGCAAGGGTGCAGTGGGGAGCAAAGGGAAGAAAGCCCACAGAACCTTGGCAGGGGAAGCTGGAGACAGGTGAAAACGCATGAGCTGGTCTTTCTGCCTCTGCAGGACTGTTTGTAGAAGTGTCCTCATCCCAGTCTACAACTTCCTCATGAAGGGAAGAGGAGGGGCAGGCACTGCTTTCTTTGTCATCACCGGAGATGACCAGTGACAGGACCCAAAGGAAGGGCCTGAAGCTGTGTCAGGGGAGCTTTAGGTTGGATGTAAGAAAAAGGTTCTTCCCCCAGGGGGTGGCTGGGGTACTGGAACAGGCTCCCCAGGGAATTGTTCACAGCACCATCCCTGACGGAGCTCAAGAAGCAGTTGGACAATGCTCTCAGGCACATGCTGTGACTCTTGGGGATGGCCCTGTGCAGGGACAGGAGTTGGACTCGATGATCCTTGTGTGTCCCTTCTAGCTCATCATATTCTGTGATTCTGTTTGTCTCTGCTGTAGATCTGGGTACTTGGTTTGCAGGCAGCTTGGCCCCCAATAGCTTACACTTGCCAGCCTCCAAGGCTCTCAAACTCCCTCACAGAAAGTCTGCCTTAACCAAGGAGTTGCTCTGTATTGTTCAGAACAAATACAGTGTGGTGTTGTTGCCTGCCTATAGTTGGTGCCCCTTGTGAAATCACAGTGGGAATATCTTTCCTGCCAGCAGAGGTGAATAGGCAATGAAGCACCTCTACTTAGCAAAGAAAGCACGGTCATTGCTGCTGGACTCAGCCTCTAAGGGTTGCTTTCACTGACCCAAATGAGCAGAAAAAGCCCAAGAAAGTGAAAAACACCAAAGTCTGGGAGTGACTTGGTGGGAATGCAGCTTCCTTATCCTTTGAACTTTTCGCCCCTGTGTGCAGTTTTTAATCTGGCCTGCGGGAGGGATAAAGGATATCAGAACAGGTTTCTGCAGAACTGAGGAACGCTAAAGAAATAATCACCAAAGGAATGACAGCACTTGGGAGAGGCACACAAAGCCATCAGTCTGTTGGCCATGACTTTCACTACTGCCTTTAGAAGAGTTGAACAGTGGTCCTGCAAAACAATTATGAATTTCCTGATCTCCTTACCATTTTGCTTTGCAAAAACATCTCCTTCCTGGGTTCCAGTTTTCTGGAATGTCTTTCAAGCCTGTCTCCATTCCCTGACAAGTCTTTGCACCTTCTACTGACTTTTTAACTTCATGATACCTGTCTTTCCACCAGGAGGCTCATGGATATGGTATTGTACTGCAGAGGTTGGCATGAGTCCTTTTGTACAGGGTGAAGCTGCTGTGGGGGCTCTGAGACACCTTCAGGAGACAGTGGAGTTTTGGTTCAAACCAAAATGCTGTGACACCTTCAGGAGACAGTGAAGTTTTGGTTCAAACCAAAATGCTGTGACACCTTCAGGAGACAGCAGAGTTTTGGTTCAAACCAAAATGCTGTGACACCTTCAGGAGACAGCAGAGTTTTGGTTCAAACCAAAATGCTGTGGTGTTCTCCATCTGGATGTCGACCAGCTGTGTGCTCTCTGTGCTGGGCAAGGGCTGGCAGAGAGCCCTGTCACCGCTGTGGTACAGCAACCATGGTGTGTGTGGGAGGTGTGATGAGTGGTTTTGCCCTCTAATGCAGTGTATCCCTTGGCAGGGATGCCCCAATTTGTGTGGCCAATGGAGCTGCTGGTTACCAGCTGTCCCCTTTTATAGAATCATGGAATGGTTTGGGTTGGAAGGTACCTTAAGGACCATGTAGTTCCAACCCCCCTGCTATGGGCAGAGACACCTTCCACTATCCCAGGTTGTTCCAAGCCCTGTCCAACCTGGCCTTGGACACTTTCAGGGATGGGGCAGCCACAGCTTCTCTGGGCAACCTGTGCCAGGGCCTTACCACCCTTACAGGGAAGAATTTCTTCCTAATGTCCAGATTAACTTTTGCATTCCCATGGTCGGGGGAAAGACAGTGCATTGAGGAAAGGTCCTGCTGAAACTCTGCAAAGGGTCAGATTATTTTGCAGGCAGGATGAAAACAACTGCTTATTCCTTCCTCTCGGAAATGATTTTGCCTTGGCCAAGCTTTTGCAAAATGGAATTAGAAAGCCTTGCTGAGCACTGGATGCTGGCGGGAGCCATCATTCAACCAATTCATCATAATGGGAGCCTGGTATCTAATAAGCAGGTAATAAATGTGCTAAGTGTCCACCTTCAACTTGCCTGTGTGACTCCCCACCGTGGCAGACCCTGGGCTGCAGCTGCTGATGAGGAGACGTCACCCAGGCTGATGAGCAGATGATGCCAGGCCTGCTGGAACGATGCCTGTCGGGCTTTTCTCTCCCAGCCACAGGCATGGCGGGGGAGAGCACAACCTCCGCAGGGCAAGGTTAAGGGGAAGCAGGTCAAGGTATGAAAGCTTCATCCCATGTAAATCTGCCCTGGAGGCAGTGGGGCCTGTCTTATTTCTGCAAGTCAGGTAACAGGTTGTGGTAGGGAGTGGGTGCGGTTTCACTTTGTCATGGAAAAACTTTGCATCTTTGGTTGAGGTGCTAAAATTGTGATCTTTTTGGTTTTCAGCACATGAGGTGATGGACAAAGGTCAGCTTGAGGGAGATGCTTAGGAAGTACAAGGGAATGCTGAGTCGAGAAAGCATAAGATGATGCTCCCCTCTGCTCTGAGAAAATGGGATCAGGCTGTGGTACCATAGAATCCTGGAACGGTTTGGATTGAAAGAGACCTTAATGATCACCTAATTCCCTGCCATGGGCAGGTACAGCTTCCACTAGACCAGGTTGCTCAAATCCCCATCCAACCTGGTGTGGAACACTTCCAGGGATGGAGCATCCACAACTTCTTTGACAGCCTGTTTCAGTGCCTTACCATCCTTTGGAATGGGGGTGGTACCTGGAGAATTTGGGCTGAGAATTGGAGTCAGAGAAGCTCTAGGGAAGCCTGTGTCCCAGGGAATTGCCCATCCCACAGCCCCTGCTGTGCCTCAGTGAGTGGCTGTCCTTGATGGGGGAGGTGGGTGAGGAGGTGTGATCCTGGAGGTGGTGACAAGTCCAGAGGAACAGATCCTTCCTTGACTTCAGGGAAATGTGGATCCCAAGTGGCAGTCAGTGGGGACACATGGAATTGCAATTTGATGGCATCAGGCAGGAGGGACTGGGCCATTAGAGTGATCTCTCTGGTGGGACTGGAGACAATTCTGGCTGGAAGAGATTGCAAAAAAGGGCAAACAAGGACCCATTTACATCCTCAGATTGAGAAGGACCTGCTGGTACATAATCTCTGGGACCACCACCTGTGATTGACAGCTCCCTGAGCTGTCAGTCTTCTATCCTTGCTGAGGCTCTTTCCAGGGCACCCACCAGCACACAGGCGATGCTGCCTTCCCTGGTCCTTGCTGCTCCTGCCTGTCTGGACTCCGAGCAGGAGGTCATTCCTGCAGGGCCCCGCTCAGCAAAACGGGGAAGCCCGTCCCTATTTGTCACTGAGCACTGGGGCCTTGGAGGTGAATCAGATGCACTGTATTAATAGATCTAATCATGGCAAGCCTTGGTCGTGCTGGATGTAGCAATCTGTTTCCTGGCTGACAGCGGGCTCGCCACAAGCTGGAGGGAGAGACGGAGGAAGAAGCATCACCTGCCCACAGCTCTGCGGGGCAGGACCCTGGAGGTGGCTGGAGGGAGTTTCTTTTCATGAATTGGGAGGGTGAAATCCTGGTCTTGCACTTGTTGATGGCAAATCCGACGGAGCAGATCGCAACCAGGCACGTTTTGGTTTTTGGAGAACTTTCCCTGCTTCCAGGACTGGGGTTTATTTTTCTTAGATATCCTTAAAGAGCTCTGCTGCTCCTTTCAGCTCGCTGCCATCCCCCAGCTTTGCATTTGCCTTCCTTGCTAGTGCTGTAGTTGGTGCCAGTGCTGGCTGGTGTTTCAGACCAGCCTGAGATCAATAGGGGGGCACTTGCAAAGCATCATATTAATTGAGTCTTATGCTGAGAGCCCTTGTGCTATTGATTGTAACAGTAACTTCAGCTGGAATTTGGGAAGCACTTACTTGAAGTCGAAAAAATGAGAAGAAAGCAGAATGCTGGGTGATTGGATTGACTTCATTTCCAGCGGATTACACTGTAATAATTGTGTATGTCCAGTCTGCTTTCATTACTTGTCCCTCTAATGAAAGTACCAGGAATGCTTTCAGATTTCAATATGCAGGATTACAGGGTTTGCTTGAAGCAAGCACCAGAGTGCACTGACTGGGAGCAATATGAGAGACTTTATCTTAATAACCGGCAGAAGATACCCACTCACCCTGCTGTCTGCCCCATTCACATCCTTTTCTTTGCTTTCCTTCCTCTAAAAAAAGGAAACAAAAATGCCAATTACTGACTGAGAACATGAATTTTTCATTGACCTCCTGTAATTCCCCACAAAGCCGAGGAGCCTGGAAGGTAATGAGATTTCTTCAAAGAACAAATGAATGAGAGAAGATGACTGTCTGAACCAAAAGTGAGATGAGGGCATCGTCAAGAGCCTGACTTTGGGGTGAGGGAAGGACAGGGATGCTATGGGGTCAGGAAGGCTAAGAAAGGATGCTGCTTTTCCTTCCAGCCCCGGGGTAGCCCTCTCTCCAGAGAGGCAGCAACTGCTGAGATTATGGGATGGTGTGGGATGCCTTGAGGGGTTGGGGCAACCTTAGTGTTGGAGTATGCAGGGCTGTTGTGTGCTGGTTTTGTTTTGTTTTTGTTTTTCTTCTTTTCTGACATAGTCTTCCACTTCTGCTCTTGGTGTGGGTTGAAGTATCTCAAAGACACCCAGGCTGAGGGTGCTTTGGCTGTCAAATGTCCTGCCGTGTGTTGCAGAGCTCTTTGCAGAGGGGCCCTGCTTGCTCACAGTCCCAAGCTGTGGGGTCTTGCCACCCTGCTGGGGCTTTCAAGGACTCTTGTTGTTTCCAATGTGCTGCTTTGAAATAACCCAACAAAACCTGCTCTTAAAATATTTTTTTTTTTTTTAATAAAGGCTCCCCCCACTTTTTTTTTTTAAAGATGCTGTCAAATTGCACTTCTTAAGATTCATGGTGGATCTCCTCTGCCTGACTCTATTACCCAATTTAAATACACAACAGCAAGAGGGGTTGAATGCCACTGTGTTAACATGGTGCCAGAGACCTCTGCAAGGTTGTTTGTTAAAAGCAAATTGTACCTGTTAAGGGGCTGGGAAGGGGAGCACAGCTGCTGTTAACTGCTTTACCAAATTGACTCTGACTCATTCGTTTCAAATGAAAATTGAAATGCTTTTGACTTCTTCTTTTTCTTCCCTTTTTTTTTTTTTTATCCTTCCAGTGGCAAATTTGCTTTACTTAACGCTAAGTGGGGATCATTTCTTGTGATTACTGAAAAATGCATCATAACTTTTGATTACGCTGCTATTAAGGATGCAGAATGGCAATTGCTGCTGCTTGCAGAGAGGGAGAGAGAGGAAACACTGCTGGAAGAGCTGGTGTAACCCTTTGCTATGCTGAGTGCTGTGGAGAAGGTGTAGCTGCAGCTGGTCTGGGGCCATGGGCTCATGGGGTAGGACCTGGGGGTTGTATTTAGTCTGGGTGGAAGTGAACACAAACACGGGTGACCTTGGAGGGATGCAGTGAGGGCTGGAGCATCACTGAACTGCCATGGCTTCCCAGAAGTCCGCCTTTTTCAGGGGTTAATGATCCTCTCTTTAAATGAAAACACCTTGGGAAGGCGTTTGGAAGAAGGCAACGTTTCTGGGGATGGAAAGGGAAGGTTCCGAGCAGCAGCACAAAGGACACACATCCCAGGGTTGTAGAGACCCTTCAGTGGGATGGATGTTTCTAACAGGGGGATTTGGATTTACGGTAAGAGAGTGGTGCAGACAGCCTGGGACATGCAGCAGGAAGAGGGATCATGAAGTGCTCAGGAACACTGTGTGCAGTGCTGGGGAAACTGAGGCAGGGAAGAGAAGGTAGGAGGGTGAATTGCTTTGCACTGCAGTGTGGTTTTCAGCAGCAAAGGGCTGATCTCAGGATAAAGTGCCAGTGAAGCTGATGAGCTTACTGGAGGTAATCCCCACTTGGATGGGAAAATACACTGTGGGCCGCTGCAGAGAGCCCTTTCCCGGTTTAGGAAAGGTGTAATCAATGTTTTTCCTCCTGCTGCTCTGCACAGGGGGCTATAAACAGAGCATGTGTGGACTGGTGCAAACGTGTGTGTCCAACATTGCAGAGGATTTGGGTGGTTACCTGTCTTGGGAGCTGAGGAGAGGGGGTTCGGTTCTGCACTGTCAGCCCACAGAGGAGTCACAGGAGTGAGGCAGGGAGTTTTTTGTGGTGGGTCACTTAGATATGTTTCCATTTGCAGCCCCTTTCCAAGGGGTTTTACTTCACTGTTTTTTCTGCCTGTGTTGTAGCTCTCCCAGGGCACCAGCAGCCCTCTGTGGCTGCTTTAGCCCTTTTTTTCTGCCGGGAACTACGTTTCCCAGAGTTCTAACTCTTAAAGGACTGATATGCTGTACCGGGCAGTGCTGAGCTGCCTCTCAGGAGACGCAAGAACAAGAAGTGTTGGAGCTGAGGCTGCACTTAATTAAATAGTAAGCACAGAAGAGCAGCCATAGCCGCTGTTTGTGACAGGTTTGGAAGATGAGGCTCACTTAAGAATTAAGGGAAGGTTCCATTTCTTCCTACTGCAGTCCCTGTTGCTCTGGGGAATGCTGTGGGCAGCTGCAAACAGCTGGTTCTGTCTCATGCCTTGAAACAGCAGAGCTGTTCGTGGGAATGAAAGGATAGGCTGGATTTACAATGCTGTGTTTGTAGGTGAGCTCTGTGAGGCTTTCAGCACACTCGGGAAGGGCTCTCTGCCCTGGCAATACTTGCCTGTGAGCCTTCTGAAAACAGGAGCAGCACTTTGGTGGTACTGCCAAGCTGGAAAAGTTAAAGATGGACAGAAATGTGTGGAATGATTGGATGCAGAGATCAGCCTGCAGAGCTACCAAGGGGGAAATGTAAGAGCTACCAGTGCTGATGAGACAGCCAGTGCCCTCCATGGAGAATTATGATTTCCTCTTCATTTTCTTCCTCTTCTCCATGCACCAAACTGAGCTTGATAGCAAAACAGATGTGACTAGTACAACCAGTGAAATCAGGTTACAGGGAGGGGCCTTCCTAGAAAACATTGGCAGCTGTGTGGGTTGGATTTCTTGGCTGGAGAGCACTCGAGGGATCATACCTTTACCAGCCCATCCCCGATTGGAGGGGTTCTAAACCAGTCCTTGCAGCCTACCAAGTAGGGACTGGCGTTGTCTTGGGAGAACAGGGATCCTTATGGGTTGAGGCTGTGGCTTGGCAAATGCACGAAGGTCAACCAGTCTCAGCATTCCTAAAAGTATATACATACATGCATACTTACAGATCTGCATATACATATATATGTGTATATATATATAAATATAAAACACATATATATTTTTTTTTTGCTGGCAGCTGAGATAAAAGGGATATAATGAAAATGTAAACGAAAAACTTTACAGCAGGCATGGCCTGACAGAGGGAAGATTGATATCCCGTGATGCTTTGTCTTGATGAGACAATGAAAAATAACCACCACGGCAGCTGTGTCAATATCAGACTTGGTAATGCACCACTAGCTGTGGGTTTTTATTTAATCCGCTTTGCTTTAAGATGATAACGGTTGTTACTTTTCAATGCCTGTCTGTCAGCACCCTGGCATTGCAATATTCCTCCGCAGCTTTGCGAGAGGGTTTCATTTATTTTAAAATACCATTTCACACACTGCTGACTTTTAACAGTGTTCCATGTGAGTTTGGGAGATTGAATAGTGACAGAAACAACACTTTTTATGAGAATACAGAATATTAAAAATGGGGCACAATATACAGATGGCGGTTTTCACTACAGCTTGTTTTTTTCCCCCCAACCTGCTTCTGCTACTCAGCTTCCCACTGAATGCATTTGTAGTAACACCATAAATGTCACTTTCGCTGACTGCCTTTTGGCATTTTATTTAAATGGGAATTCAGGCAGTTGCTGCTGCCGCTGCCGCTGCATTGAGCTCATGTTTTGCAGGAGTGCCACTGTGCACACTCCTCTTGCATCCACTGCATTTTCTGTCACTCGGATCCAGGGGCTGCCAGAAGAGCAGCCCCAGCTGTGTCAGAGTGATGGTGTGTGTGGATCCGTGTGTGCACACATGTGTATCTCTGGGAAGGTCACTGAAAGCCATCCAAGAGTGGTTTCTACAGGGTGAAATACTTTTCTTTCTGCTTGGCTTCTCTAAGACCCTTATCTTGCCAGCAAAATGGTTTGCTGCTGTGATGGCACCAAGAGGCAGATGATATCTTGAGTTAGTAACTATTGGTTTGAACTCCTGGGGCTCTTTTGACTGCTTTCTGCCTAAAAATCTGGCTGCTTGCTTTAGCTCAGCTGCTGTAGTGTTGAGGGAGCTCTGTCCCCTCCAGGTTTCCTAGGGCAAATAAACACTAAAGTCTTCCCAAAAGGTGATACAGTCAAATGACACATCCCTCTGTGGGCCTGGCTGCTGCTCGTGTAGCTGTGTAAATCTCAAAAAAATCTCCAGAGCTTGGTGCATAAAGAGCTGTGATGAGTGACAGTCCTTGGCAGTCCTGATCTGTCTCCTGTCACAGGGCTGGGAGACAACTGCTGGTCTCTCAGGTGCTTTCCTGGGGGACCATGTAGACTGAAAAGCATCAGGGAAAGGGGTGAACTGAGGACTTTTCTGAGGATTTTTTTTCTCTCCAAAATATTTGTGTCTCAGAGTGACTGGAGATTACCAGTGATCTTCTAAATCATCCCTCCTTGTTGGGAACAGACAATTATGATGGCTTTTACCTCACTGTGGCCTCTGAGGGAAGAGAGTGAACTGCAGCTTGTACCCCGGGTGCTGTGGCTCAACCTGCTGCCTTCAGCTCTGCTGCCTCCCTTTGCTGTGATTCTGTAAATACAGGAGGTTCTAAACCCATTGCCATATTTATTCCCTATGAACACACAATTCCTTCAGTGTGGGGAGGAAAAGCTGGTACAAGTCTTCTTGTTTTTCTTACTCCTGCTCCCACTGCCAACAGTCCTATTGATAGTCTGTGATAACTCCCTGTCCCCTCTCTCCCATGGCTGTGGGAGGCAATGGGTTATGCTCCAGCCCTCATCTTCTGATACTACACAACACCAGAGTGTTTTTAAAGATGTGCAATGGCCTGGTTGCTCCTGTTCTTTGGAAATGCCTGAGCCTCTGTGCATCCAGGCTGGAGCAGTTTGACTGAGTTGTGGAGAATGCTTGTGGCAGAACCAGGAGTCCTGCATCTCTATGGACAGAAAAAATGTTTTTGCTTGAAAGATGGAAATACTGATTTTTGATTAACATGGGAAAGGAGGTAACACAAAAATTTTTGGGGTCTTTATTTGTAATTTTGAGATGATGGCTGGTTGCAGGGAAGTTTTGCCCAGAGAAGCTGTAGATGCCCCATCCCTGGAAGTGTTCAAGGCAAGGGTGGATGAAGCTGTGAGAAACATGGTCTGTTGAAAGGTGTCCCTGCCCATGTCAGGGGTATTAGAACGAGATGATCTTTAATGTCCCTTCCAAACCATCCTATGATTTCTTTGTTTCCTACCCGTGCACCCCATAGAGGTCCTTGACATCACCACATTCTTCATAAAGTTCTTTCAGTGTTTTGGAAAATTATAGATGTGGGATTACTACTTTCATCTCTGTGAAATTCTTTTATTTTAATCTTTGAGCAGGAGGTTCATTGTACAGATGTACAAGACCATTACATAAAATATAATGACCCGAGACACTATTTTCCCACCCTTCCTGTAATATTTTTGCTGTTACAGATTGTGTTACTTCAGGACTAAGTGCACCTGCATTCCTTGAGCCCTTCTGGGAGGCTGGAAATTTGTCCTTCTCTATTCCTCTGGGACAAAGCTGCTATTTCTGGCTTTGTAGGTTGCAATGGCATCAGACTTGCAAGTGGTGATATTTTAATGTACATAAAGCTGTTTTCCAGTGCAGGTTGAATCTTCTCCCCTCTGTGTCCCGAGGGAGTGTGTAGCAGAGGGTGGGAGGAGCAGGATGAGCCATTACTGAACAGGTTGACTTTCTAAAGAAAATGTGAGCTGTTTGAAAATGCTCCTACATGTGCAATGTTCCAGGCAATTCTGGGAGATGGATGAGCAGTGAGAGTGCAGGTGAGGCAGGCAGAGGCACAAGAGAAAATGCTGCTTTCTTGTCTCTGTCCCAACAGAAATAATTTTCACATAAATAGCACCTATCTGTTATTTAACACTTAAATCATCAAAGTGTCCATCAGTAAGGGGCTCTTTTGTGCTGGATGCTCAACAGATATAAAAGTGTGCGCATGGGGAAGCATGGAGATGGTTTATGGCTCCTGTTTTAGGGCAAGGAGATGGTGCAGGTGACCTTTTCAGAGCCCTTAAACCCCATTATCTATTCATCATCTATTGCAACTCTTCCTTGTTGCACAAAGCTTATCCTACATTTCACCAGATCTATGGTCTGGTTTCCTACAGTGAACTTGGGGAAACTAAACTTTCCTCCTGCTGTCTGTGTAAAAATCATTCAACTGCACTTGTGTATGTGTTGGCACTGTGTAAGTCATTAATAATGTTGTATTTGTGTGCTCTATCAAGAAAAAAAATAATAGTGTGACTTTAGCCTGATCCCTTTTGGCTTCTTGGACACAAGGCAAGATGGATAACAGGGAAGAAAGAAAAATCTTCATTATAAGCCTGGTGCCAGCTCTGCATGTTTTGGCTCTACTGTATCATTTCCTAAAAATATTGCCTTCTTTTTTTGTTTGTTTGTTTCCTGGAGCCACAGTGTTTGCCTACTGCAAATGGATGCCAGTGTTAATTTAGTGTTTTCCCAGCTCTACCTGGCATAGCTGTGCCAGGGAATATTGCTGAACTCCAGAAAGCCACGTGCAGTGTATGACTTGCTCCTCGCAAAAGCAGCTCCTTAACGAGCAGTGTAGATTAATTAATCTGAGATGAAGAAAGGAAGTTCCTTAACATCCCCCTCCCTCTGAATATTTGTTTGCTGTGGGGCTGGCCAGTGGCACTTCATGTGAAACAAATTAGGGACGTGTGCTGGGTAAGGGGATTCTGTTAAAGCCGGGTGAGTTACGGTGACGGGGGAATCTCAGGTCACATCTGTGCCTCCACTGTGCACCGAAGGAATGTGCCTTTCCAGTGATGGACAGAGTACCTTGTGCACCCTGGAAACCTGTCTCTTAGCTCCCAGTGGCATTTTTTGAGCACCGTGGAGGCAGGAGGAGCACCAGACAGCAGGATTTTCTAGGACAAAGCAGAAGGGATGCTGAGGCATCTCCTGGTTTGAGCTCTCTCCAGAAGGTGCAGCTTGTCTGTGTGAGGTGCTTATAATGGATTCTTGGTATTTTACAGGTGAACACAGTTTTGTCTGTCACGCACAGGTCCCGTTTCAGCTCTGAGGATGCTCGTTCACCTTGGAGGAGCCATGGCAAGGAGCAGAGAAGTTTCTCCTTTTGCATTATTTCTTCAATGGGAGGAAGTTTTTTTTTTAGTTTTTAATAGAACTATTATTGCCAGGGTGGTAGGCTGGGATTTCTGAAAGGGAGGCTTATTGTGCCTTTCTGCAGCAATTTTTGGCATTGTGGCTACAGGAGGAACCTGACAAGATTTCTTTAACACTTATGGCACCTATTTGATAAACGCCATGTCTCATGCAGTGTTCTGGCTGCTTTTGCTGATCCATTCCAGCCCCTTGGCACATTGAGTCCCATGGGTTGTTTTTTCTGCAAGTATAATCCAAGACTATTTAGAAGTCCCAAACCACCTAGTGATGGTGGCAGCAGGAGGGACAGCCAGCAAGCTCTGCACAGAAGAACCATACCTTTCACACAGGTATGGAGCTGTACTGATGGACTCCGGCTTTTAGGGGTGATCAGAGGGCATTTGAGCTTTCTGTGGTGTTTCTCCAATCGTATTTTTGTTGATAGCATGGTCTGCCATGTGGTCTTGGTCTCTACTGTGTGGCACTGAGTCTTCTCAGAGTGAGAGTAATCCCTGCTTTTCTTGAAGATGATGATGAAACTCCTGCTGGCTGAGGTGGATGCAGAGTTTTGGGATCTCAGGGCAGTGACTTAGTGGCCTCCACTAAGTTGGGTAGTGAAGTGATGTCTGGGGATGCAGAAGAAAGAATGTCCTGTTTGATGACTCAGAGCTGCAGGGGCCAGGAGGTCAATTCAATGTGCTCATGGGAATAGCTCTAGGATGGGATGTGATTCTTTCCAGCCCCCAAGCTGGGAGCTGTTCTGGGATTTCTGGGGGGCAGGAGGTGGCAATTTCATTCTAGGCCTGCTGCTTCAATTGCTGATTTTTCATCTCTCCTTCACTTGTACTCCTAGTTTTGCTTGGGCTCTGTGGACTGTAGGTGCCAAGCCTTGTACAAGGGTGGGAGAGCTGTGAGGAGAGCACGGAGCGAATGGTGGGTGGTCAGGGAGCTGGGTAGGCAGGATTAACCCAGCTCCTGCAGTTTCCATGCAATGTGTTTGCCAGGTGAAAGCACAGTAGGTAACTGTGCCACAGGTCCCCAGCCCTGAAGAGCTGGCAGATCACCTGCACTGTGGTCCCTCCACAGCATCTCACCCCTCTGACATCCCACAGCAAGCTCCACACTGACTGTCACCACTGCAGTGTGTGGACAAAGACAACCAGCAAGGGTTCAGAGCTGTAGCTGGGGTTAGTAGCTTTCTGTGCAGAGCACTGAACACCACGGGGAGTTTCCAGCCTTTCCATCATCTGTTGCGATACCGTGGTTATTATGGATAGCAATATCGGTACCTGGAAGCTCTTTCGTGGCAGTTGCTGTTTCAGAGGCTATTAAGCTTGCAGCTGAACACCTCTTTGTCTAAGATAGCGCCTAATCTTTCACATGACAATATCTTTACAGCTATACCCATCTGGAGTCTGAGTCAAAATCAGATTCACTTTCACTTAAAACTGCAGATTTGGAGAATTACACTATGTCAGCAGGGGAGGGGGGAAAGATTTTTGCTAAGAAGACAAAGGAGATGTCTCCTTATCTATAAAAGGATACAAAATGGTGTTCTGGTTTTGGCTGGGATAGAGTTAATTTTCTTTACAGTAGCTGGTATGGGGCTGTGTTTTGGATGTGTGCTGAGAACAGTGTTGATGACAATGGGATGTTTCTGTTACTGCTGAGCAGAGCTCGCACAGAGTCAAGGCCTTTACTGCTCCTTGCACTGGCCCACCGGTGAGGAGTCCAGGGATGCACAAGGAATTGGGAGGGGACAAAGCTGGGACAGATGAGATAAAGTTGGGGGAAGAAAAAGAGGACCCATTTGGAGTCATGGTGTTTGTCTTCCCAAATAACTGTGTGGTGGAGCTCTGATTTCCCAGGGATAGCTGAACACCTGCCTGCCCATGGGGAGTGGTGAATGAATTCCTTGTTTTGCATCTGTGGCTTTTTCCCCTTATTAAATTGTCTTTATCCCAACCCATAAGTTTTCTCACTTTTACCCTTTCAGTTCTCTCTCTCCCCCATCCCACCAGGGAGGAATGAGTGAGAGCCTCATGGGGTTGAGTTGCTGGCTGGGGTTAAACCACAACAAATGTCAGCATTAAATCTTTGTCAGGGGTTATTAGGAGGGATAATGTCTTTCTATGTAAAAAAGAAAACCAAACAAACCAGAGATAATGGACACTTATGTGAGAGCAAATGATCTATGATTTTTGTGCATGCTGGAATCTGGGTAATGGGCTACTTGTTCAGATGTCTTCTTTTAAGTTCATTAACTTAGTTCCACCCTCCACTTGGTATTTTAATACATATCCTAAAATACTACTTGCATTATATTTCTATCCCTGTGTTTCAAAAGCTAGAACAGCTTAGTTCATAGACTCACAGAATGGTTTGGGGTGGAAGAGATCTTAAACATGATCTTGTTCCACCCCCCTGCCATGGGCAGGGACACCTTCCACTATCCCATGTTGCTCCAAGCCCCGTCCAACCTGGGCTTGGACACTTCCAGGGATCCAGGGGCAGCCACAGCTTCTCTGGGCAACCTGTGCCAGGGCCTCATCACCCTCACAGGGAGGAAGCCCTTGAGTTATCTCTTGCTTGAGGTCTGAGTATTAATATGATGTGGAGGATGAAATAGAGGTTCAGGTATTTTCCATGCTGCTCACTGCAGAGCTGGGAAATTACTAACCTGACACCTTCTGTTTGTCTCTGTGTTTTCAGTTGTGTGATGCTCCCTGCCAAACCGGGTGAGTTATGGATGGGAACTGCTGGGGTTTTAATCTCTGGTGCTGTGTGCTGTAGACAGTTTTCAAAGGGCTCCAATCCTGTATTTCTGAGAGTTTTGCTGTTCAAGTAGGGTTGTGCTGGAGAAATACACCCCCTTTCAGCTGTCCTTAGACTTTTAAGTCTCAGGTTTTTCCCAAATATTCTTTTCTCTTCTTTCTCTGTCTTTCTCATGTCCCACGATCCTTCAGTTGCACCCCCTCCCACTCCCTGAAGCAGCCCATTGAAATCCACAGTGATACTCCTGGAAGGAAAAGTCTGTGTGCTCCAGGCACAAAACTGTGAGGGTGCATAGATGGGAAAGCACTGGAAGATTGCAAACAGTTCCTGAGTGTGAATAATTCCTCCCCCCCTTTGTAGGTTCTTTTTCTAGCTTGATTATGTTCAGATTTCTCAAATAAAAAAAAAAAGTAATCTTCCCAAATACGGGATTTCATCCTCCTGCTTGATCATCGCTCATGAATCCTGTTTTTTCTCACTGTATTTTTGTTGCTTATTTAAATTTATATTAATGTGAAGAATTTCTAAATGGTATAGCAAGGTTTTTTCTTTTTTTCTTCTTCCACGACTCTATTTGTATTGGAAGACAACTTGTACAATGTGATGTGAAAATACCATCATATTTTCTAGTTATGCTTTATCTCTCTGGCTCTGTGGTGACCCTCTGACCAACTAATATCCTCAGTCACTTAGATCTCTTCATTATAACCATTAGGTTAAGTGCTGAGGAGAAAATGTATATACTGTACCTTAAGTTTCTAATAACAGAGGCAGAGTTTAGATTGGTGCTATCTTTTTTTAATGACCAGCAATTCAGTTTCTTGGATGAGGTAGTTAATTGGTTCTTTATTGTCTATAGCCTCAGCAAAGCTTTTTTTCCTTTCGTGTTTGTGAAAACCACTTATCCTCTATTTTTAGTGTTATCTTTTTTTTCTTTGAGAGAAAATAGTAAAAAAGTCTACAAAATGCATGTGATTTTGCAGGGATTTAGAACTGAAAATCACTTCCACAGTGCAATGAAACAAACATCCGTATATGAATCTGAAAATCCAACTGAGCTCTGAGTCCTAATTTGAGAAGAGGGGCCTCTGGGGGTTACATGGAGGAATGAAATTTAAGGCAAATTCAACTGGAGACTTTCCATTTGTTGCTGGTTTCAAGGACTTCATAGCCACAGAGGTTAGAAACTCATAATTGTCCTTTAGCACCTTTATTGTGGCTGTCATGTATTCACTTGCCACCAGCAGCTGAAGCTGGGAAAACCCCCCTGAAATATTTTAAGAAAAGGAAATAATGAGGACTTAGGAATATTGCATAAGGCACCTGAACTTTTATCTGTTTGAAAATGCTGGGGAACTGTTATTTCATGTATCCAGCCTGAGGTGCCAGGGGAGTAAGAGATGTTTTTATACATGGAATAGCTGCAAAACAAGCTGTTTCTTCCTAAAATATGAGCTAGAGAGTCATCCTGTACACTCATACGTGGGTGTGGTGTGTTGACTGTCCGAGGACAATGTTGTAAGGAAGGGAACCTGCAGTCATACGAGCTGAACATGACCTGGTGTTCCTGCAAAGCTGGGGGGTGGAAGGGAGGCAGGGGCACGCCAGTTAGTGAGTGTGATCCCAGTTTAATGCCTCAGTGTTGACCTTGGAACTGGACAAACTGATTTTCTGTGGGTGGAGGAGGAGGGTTTCAAGTGTTGAAGTGCCCTTTTGAGTGAGAAGGTGACGCTGGGGACACTGGTTCATTATGGGCTGCTGAGGGCAGGAAATGCCAGGGCTGCACTCTCACCTTTTGGAGTGGAGGTTGTTTTCCTTTTTAATCAAACTGAGGCCGTCCAGGTCTCCTTTAAGCTGGGGGTTCCAGCCTTGAGAAACTTATTCCTTGTGGGTCACTAATTTTGGGGAGCAGAGAGGCCTAACATCTCTCTCCTGGGAGTTATGGTGGAAAGGTCATGTGCAAAACAGGGAGAAATATATTTGTTTCCTCTGCCAGGTAGTCATTTGGCGTGAGCACTCCTGTGCTCATTTAGCACAAGTGTGTTTTGGTGGTGAATCTAGCCCTTGGAAGTCTAATCCTATATTTAATTTTTTTGGAAAGAGCTGCAGCTGGTTTTGGGTACCTGCAAACACAAATGCCATGAAGAAAATATAGTGAGTTCTGAAAAAAAAAAAAAAAAAATTAATCCAAGCCCTGCAAGGACTTAATTTGCTAAAAATATTAGTGTTGGTGCAGCAGATGTAACGAGTCCTTATAGTTCAATGAGTTTGTCTCAGAACTTGCTAAAAAAGTTATTTTAGAAGAAGTTTTTTACAATGAGGGTGGTAAAACACTGGCACAGGGTGCCCAGATGGGTGGTGTGTGCCCTATCCCTAGAAACATTCAGGATCAGGCTGCACAGGGCTCTGAGCTACCTGGCATAGCTGCAAATGTTGTCCCTGTTTTGTTGCAGGGGGGATTGGACTACATGGCCTTTGTGGGTACCTTCCAAACCAAAGTATTCCATGATAATAAAGTGATAATGGAACCAGTGTGAGCCAGGGAAAATTGCTGCATGGCGTCGTTTTACAGAGAAATAGTGTGAGATGAGGTGTGTTGTCAAGCGTCAGTGCGTTGGGGCGGGTTTTGCAGAAGGCAGCATGTGAGGGGAGTAGTAGATATCCTGGAAGGGACCAAAAGCATCCCTGGAGCTGAGGGCAGGTCTGAGCCTTGCAAGGGAGCAGCGATGACGTGCAGAGGACCTGCCTTCCAGCCAGACTGCTTCCAGTGTGGTCTCTGTAGGAACTTCTCTTTGCATATGTAAGCCTGGGGTGGAGAAGCTGGTTTGCAGTCATTCTTAGCCCCACGGGGAGCTATGAACACTTATGTTAGCTGTGCTTACAGCACGTTATTCCTTAGCTCTGCACTTACACAGCACCACTAAGCACCTGCTAATGCTCTGGAGGATTTTTAACCGTGTATCTGATTAAATACAAACTGAGCCTGTAGTCACACAAAACCTGCATGCCTTATGTGGGTTTTTTGTATCCAGACAAGCTCCTGGGGATAACATCACACTTTCTACCTGTGATTGTCATTGTTGAAACAGGGTAGGACAAATGCCTACTTCAGGCATTAAAATTTTCATTGCTGCTTTACAGGGGTTAAATAAAAGCAAAGCATGTGTTTCCTGATCATGGGCAAGTCCCTCTGACTTACTGCCATGTGTGCAAGAGAAGAGCCACTTACATTTGGAGAGCAGTTTATAGGAGGAGCACAACAGCAATGAAACAGCTTTGGACTCTGCAAGGTGCTGATGAAATGTCTCCCTTGCACTCTGTCCCACTGGGATCTCCTCCCATAGCTACTGTGTAAGCTGTTTGAAAATCCTGCTGGCTTTGTTGAGGCTTGGGACCAGGTATGTGCTAAGGCCTGGTGGCCCCGGGCTCATAGGGAAAGGGGTTGTTTCACTGGAAATGCCCAGATGCTGGGTTCACTTTGTCCCTGGGTTCTGCTGAGATGGGAGGTACTGGTGAGGCTGGACTGGGAATGCTTCCCCTGGGAAGAGGCCACCAAATTGCATGTGAAGGCCAAGGTGAGAGAAGAGCATGGTTCTAAGTAAATTGTCAGCTGCCTTTCTGTGTGTCCTCCCCTCGCTCTGCTTTCTCCTCACCGACATATCAGCGATGTTTATTAAGAGATGACAAGTCTATCAGGCCTCATAAGCAGCCTTTCACAAGGAGGAGATCTTATATCCAGAGAGCATCATCAATCTTGTCTCTGCTCTGCTCTTCTGAGCAGCTGATAGCGAACAAGGCTCCATCCTCTTCCCCCCTCCTTCCCACCCCTTCCCCTCTCCTCCCCTTCACCAACCCTCTGCAGCACAGCAGGAGCCAGCAAAAGAGAGATTTGATTTGCATAAGTATTGCTGGTAAAGAGAGGGAAGAAGCAGAGAGAAACACAGTGTTCTGGGAAGGCAGCCCCCATTCCTGGACTGGGAGTGGTCCAGGCATGCAGGGTAAAGTACACTGTGACCCAGGCAGCACACAGCTGAAGGCTGCTTAATTCTGGGGGGATCAGCACTGAGCAGGGTCAGTGGGTAGGTAGGGACTAGAATATCCTCTCCCTAACTGAGGCTAATGTTGTGCCAGTGGGGTAGGGTGAGGAGCAACTCCGTGGTCCAGCTGTGCCCTCATGAGCATCTGTCACTGCTGCCCAAGGAAGGGCCATGCAGGACCTGTTGCCCAGAGGAGCTGTGGCTGCCCCATCCCTGGAAGTGTTCAAGGCAGGTTGGATGGGGCTCTAAGCAACCTGGTCTAGTGGAAGGTGTCCCATGGCAGGGGGGTTGGAACAAAATTATCTTTGAGGTCCCTTCCAACACAGGCCATTCTGTGGCTCTTTAATCTCTGCAGGTCAGTGGTATCTGTTGAGAGCTGTGGCTGTTATCTGTGAACAGAGGCTGCTGGGAGAGGTATCCCATGCAAGGCAAGTGGGTAGAGCACATGTGCTATCCTTTAGCATGCAAGAAGAAGGATCAAATGCAGGGAATAATATACAAGGAGTCAAATCCCATCTCAGAGCAGGTATCATCACTTTAGTTTCTATTTTACAAAATTCATCCTACCTTATAAGTAACTTTTTTTTTTTTTTGCATGATCTCCATGCTTGACACTCGTGGTGAGCTGATAGATTGGAAAACCAAGGTTACCTTTTCTCCCTGACCAAAAATAAGTTTCTAGCTATTCATCCTGCCTCCATTTTCCACTTCCTCTTTTTTTTTTCCTTTTTCTAATTTTTAAAATTCCTTTAATCTCTTCTGCTTTTATCTGAAGCCCCTGACTGTCTAGGACTAGGTCTTGTGTCCAGATCCTGTTCTGAACAGCAATATGTTAAGAAAAGCTGCCCAGCACCTCTTTACAATCTTCCTTCCACAGCTCTGCTCATGCTGGCAATGCCTAGATCTCAGGGGAGAAGGCATGCATGTACTTTTGGGAGCTTGTTATGTAGCACAGCAGTGAGCTTATTCCACAAAGCTTTTAGTTCTCTGGTGTCTCCAAGAGTTTTGCAGCAGTGTTTATGGCAGAGAGAGGGGGCTGAGTGATCTGTGGGGGTGTGGGTCTTAGCCTGTGGCAGCTCTGAGCTGAGCCTCTGTGTCCTCAGCTCCCATTGCAGCGGACAGTTGCAAAATCACCTTTATCAAATATATATATAATCCCCCACCAAGGATTTAGGCTATCAGGCTTGCAAGTATGGGACACATGTTGACACACCATAGTCAAAAATGTTGCCAAACCTTGCATATCTGATGTGCTTTCTTTTTTAAAGAAAAAAACTGTAGACAGTACCCCAGATATATATAACCAGGATGCACCTCACCAAGTTTTGCCTAGACAGACAGTTTCTGACTGCAGATGCATCAGAAGAGCTGGCAATTCCAAGGAGTTCCCATTAAAACTTTATGATGAGAAATTGAACACAAACCTCACAGAATACTTAAAGCATTAAAACTAACCCAGTGTGAAATTTCCCACCGATCCCTTTAGGAGGACGCGCTTCCAGAGGAGGAGGCAGGAGTTTATGCTCCGTTTTAAGACTCCTCGAGCACAGCCCCAACCAGGATGGCACAGAAGCTGCCTGTGTTAACAGATCCTCATGGGACAGGCGGTGGAGAGAAATACGAGGCTTTCTTGGAGGCATTTGAAGCCTGATCTCGCTCCCTTGAGCTTGGTGGGAAATTTGTTAACGCGCAAGGTGCCAGCTCAGGTGTGATGAGAACTGGATGGTGCAGGAGGACTCTGTGGCTTGGGGTATGTACCTGTGCTGTTGGTCCCAAGCTGCCAAGCTAATTTGGCTTGTATTGAAAAAAAAAAAAAAAAAAAGGCTGAGGTAAAGAATTGGGAAGAGGAGAGAGTGAGGTGGCAGAAGGAGGTGGCAGAAAATGGCTCTCAACTGAGAAAAAACCTGTTAGAAAGGAAATTATTTGCCATGTTAATTATTCAGGCATGAAGGGGTGGCAGGAGTTGCACCAAGATCCATTTGACTCAGTCTGGTGTTTGTGGTGACTCCAGCACTGTGGGTTTTTTTGTGGAAGATGGAGGACATTGCAGAGCAGGCAGCTGTGGGGTGTGACTTTACTCCCATTCTTCTGTCTTTCAAAGATCATTTAAAGCCCAAGGGTTTATGTCCCTTCCAAAATTCTGTCGCATTATGATTAGGTGTCATTAAACTTGCTGCCTATAATGTACCAACATTACCCTTTTAATGCATGCACTTTCCCCTCTTGTCCTCTTCCTTGGGAGCAGGGAGGGAACAGTCTGGCACAGCTTGGACAGTGCTCTCAGGCACACGGTGTGAGTCTTGGGGATGGTCCTGTGCAGGGCTAAGGGTTGGACTCAATGGTCCATGTGGGTCCTTTGCAACTCAGCATATTCTGTGATCTTTCCCCTGCCTTGCTCTGCCCTGCGCTCCCAGGATCCAAGGACAAGCAGTGCCAGCACTGCCGGCCCAGGTTTGCTGGCTGTGCTGGGGAGACAACAACCCATGCTGCAGGTTTTGGTTAGTTGAGGTCTGTATTTTCCCAAAGGAAACTGCTAGTTAATAGCGGACCCTTTGGAGCCAGATATACTTACTCCTGGCTTTGTGGGAAGAGCTGGACCTGCTGCAGCCTTGCAGCATCACTTCACTGAGAGAGGTGTGCTGTGCCCCTCACTGGTCCCTCTGTTGTGGCTCATCCTGGGCCACCAGCCAAGAGGCCAGGTAGCACTGAGGGAAAATAGGTATTGCAGGTTCTCCGTCACCACTGCACCTCCGTTTTGATGTTAAAGTGGCTTCACATACTTTGTGTCTCTTCCCCTTGAGTAAATGGGCTCAGGGAGTTTCTTACACCCTATTGATGTGTCTCTCCCTGTTTCTTTGCTGTTCGGGACATTTACTTCCCTGGGCCAGGCTTTTGCTAGGAAGGGACTGAGGTGGCTGGAACAGGTCACCTTTTGCTGCTTGGGTCCATGTGCAGCTGGCAGTTTCTCTGTCAAACAGGCTCGGTGGCTCAGCTCCACCTTGGGCAGCAATCCATCATGGAGGGGTTTTCTGACCTCCTTGTGCAGGCATGGCTGGGAAGATGGGCAGCAGCAGTTTGGGAGAATGGAGCTGGAATTACTTTCCTGTCCCCTAGGATCGACAGGTCAACAAAGGTCACTGCCAGGAGAGGCTATTAGGGATGCATGTGGAGGAGACCCCAGCCAAGTCATCTTACCCTGTGGACTTTGCTGTGTCTGTGCTGCTGCAGTTTGCTCTCCTTGGCCGCTGCACGGCAGGAGGCTGTCCTGAGCCATGGAATGGGGCTCTGTGGGCCACAAAGAGACTCTGCCTCTGTCTGAGGAGCATGTGTGACTTCCAGGAGACCCTGGATTTTGGAGAGTGGTAGCTCTCTTGGGGCGAAGTGTCTTTTTCTCTGGGAAATCCCACTGCTGCAGAGATTGGTCCTGTGGAATCCCACAGTTTTTGTCTGGCTGCCACCAGTGAGAAAGGAGTGAGAGTTTGCTCCATCAGTTCCCTTAGCTCTAAAATACCCACTGGCTCAGGAGGAAGCCCCTTCCTGCTTAGAAATGCCCCAGCAATGAAAAAGCCAACGTCATGGCTGTTTTTTGCTCTGTTACTGAAGTTTGAGCACAGCACTGGGGCTTAAAACACCATCATGGCTGTAGCTGTGCCACGGCCGATGGGCCCCTCAGCCATTAAAGAGCTTGTGGGAGCATTCCTCTCTCCTCCCAAATGCTGTGACTCACATCTGATCGCGGAGAGGAGCAGCTGCAGCCTTCAGGAGAGCCCGTAATGAGGCCAGGATCTCCAGCACGGGGCCTGCTTTCTGTCAGCTCTTGGAGGAGACCGCGGGTAATTACCTCTCCTGTCTGTTCTTCTCTGCTGCCGGCTTCGCTTCAGGTTCAAACGCTCGCTGACAGGGAGAAGAGTTTTCAGATACATAATTTAAAATTCTGATGGCATGTTGTCAGGTCAACATGCTGCAACATGGGAAGAGATTTTACATCCTAAGGAATCCAGTGTCATTCCTGGTTACGCTGCTCATCTGGTGCTTTTTTGCCTGTTTGAAGGGTGCATGGTGGGTGGAATGCTTGCTGCTTTTGGGTTTTCTTGCAGTGGGGTTGTAGCTCTGCATGGTGTCCTCTCAGCAGACCTCTTGAGGTCTGTGGTTGTCGCCTCAGTCTGGTCTGATATTGGGGATGTTCTGTATTGGGCTGGAAAAGGCGGGAAGAAGGAAGACGGAGAGGAAAATAGCTCAGGCTAGAGATCACTATTAATTGCTTTAACCCTTCCTTTACCTGCTGTTAGTACCTTTACAGTGGTGAAATCTTCTTACAAGGCTCAATCTGATGTTTTATCAGTTGTTTTTGAGAGCACAACTTCAGCTTAGAGATAAGTCTGTGCTTTAATTTGCCTCTGTCTACAGCCTGTGCTCCCAGTGCTGGGTAATGCACCTGTTGTTCCAAGTAAGATCAGATGTGAAGGGCGTTACCTGTCATCAAAGGGAAGGATCCTGGTGGTAATATCTTTACCTGCCTTTGGCAGGACTGGGGAAGTACCCTTGGCCATGTAAAGTGTGTCTTGCACTCCTTGAGGCAACTCAATTGCCTGGATGTCTTGCACGGGCTTGGTGGAAAACAAGCCTACTCAAATAGCAAGGCCTGGCCTTGTTATGGATTGAGAGAAATGTTTCTTGCTCTGTGCTGCCAGACCAAGGACCTTTTTGTGTGGTGACTGTGTCTCCTGTAATTTCTTTTGGTCTGGAAGGGAGCAGTTCGTGGTTGTCTCAGTGTGACTTGAGCTTGGTGAAGGAATGGCACAGACCTTCTGAAGAGAAGGAGGAGCCCTGGCATAGACAGATCCAGAAACAGCCGTAACAGATGAATATTTGAAGCTGGGAGGGGCAGGGTGGGTTTCTGCTGCACAGGAGCCAAATGCAAGTGGGAGACAGAGAGGAAGAGGGCTAAGGAAAGTGACAGCCTTTCCCTGTCTGAGTGCAAGGGTTCAGCTTCTGCCTTGGGGTTTTAGCCTGCCTGGTGCCAGCCACCTTCCCTGCATCTGCATGGCAGCATCTGTGTCCAGCTGCCTGTCAGTCACTGGGGCTATCCAGGTGGAAGCTGGTGTGAGCACAGGTACACCAGACATGCTGGCACTGGAGCCAGGGTGGCAAGGCAGGCAGCTCTGCAGGCAAAACTGTACAATCCCAACAATGCAATCCCAACTCTGTACGGGGTTTGGGACCGTCGTCAGGAAGGGAGCAGGGCAGAGTCTCTGTTTGGAGTGATGCTGAAACCTGATATGGAGGGGCATGGCAGCCACAAATCAAAGGACTGGAATTTGGAAGGCGGCGTTTGGATTCGTTAGGGAGCTTTTTATTTCTTCTCCCTTCTTGCTCTGCTCCGGGACTGTTATCCATTCAGCCAGGAGGTGGCTCTGGAGCACGCTGTGGAACTGGGCACAGCTCAGCGTGTAGTAGCCAAAGCGACAGAGAGAATCTGCGACCGTCACCAGTTGGCGATGAAAGGCAGATGGCCTTCCTTCGAGCTTCCAGACGGGATGCGTGCGTGTCCTCTGACACACATATGCAGAGGCAGCTTCAGTGCATTTCCAAATGCTCCTGACACTGAGTGCTCTGATGCAATGTTTAGGAAGTGGGGAACATGCTTCTGGTGCTGGTATCATAAGCTTGGCTCAAACTGTCCTTTGGGAACGGGGATGACTCCAAACGCAGCATCATACCAGATGCAGGCTGTTCTCAAGAGCTCCAGTCCTGTGGAGAAAGTGGTTTTGCAAGGCAGCCATTCTGACATGTGCAGAAAAGGAGCTGCCTTTGTGCTTGCCATGGTCCCCAGGGAGGATTGTAGGATATGAGAGGCAAAGCAGGGAAAACCTCAACAGAAGTGCTGAGGAGCATCACTGCTATCTAGGAAGATATTGGCTTCCCAGGCTTCGGAGTCTGTGCCAAAATTTATACCTGGGACCTACAGGGCTGCGAAGACTGACTTGCTCTCAGTCATCCTTGGGCAGCTTTATGCACCCAACAAATGGAAAACTCTGGGCCTAAGTGCTCCTGTGTGAGGAGAGCAAGATTACAGTAGCCCAGGGCTCTCCTCACGATTGAAGCTTTGGGATGCCCTGGAAACAGGGAGTTTCTGCTCTTCTGTTAGTGCTGTGATATGACTCCTAGTGGTCTTCTCTATGCTGAGGATATATAGAGGAGTTAGCCCTGGAAATCTAATTTATTCTGCACTTTGATCGTCCCTGGGAAATCAGAGGGTTTGGAAGAACCTTTGACAGTAAAAATTGGAATTCACATTTGGAGGATCAAGAGGTATGGTGAATGTCAAGCTGGTCAGGGCTCCTCAAAGGGCATTTGAGATGGTTCTACAGAAGAAACAGACCTACAGCTCACCTGGACCACAGCAAAGATGTGTTCACTTCAGTTTTGTGGAAGCTGAGCTCTGTTTGGAAAGTCAGGAGAGCCAGAGAGATGTTGTGGGGAACATGGAAAGGCCAGTGGGAAGCATGGCAGCTTGAGATTGAGGTGTGCTGGCAAAAGCTGAGTTTTAAGGATTTTGAAGTCTCCCTTTCTGAAACCTTTGGATTCCAGTGACCTGCAAATGTCAAGGCAAATCTCGGTACTTGCTTACACAGGAAGCAAAATCTCCTGACCTTGTGCTTGGTTGAGTGGGAAGAGATGGGAGGCTTTAAGGACATGTGTCTGACACTCACTTAGCATGGTGGGTGTCCCATCCCCACAGGGCCTGACCAGCCCACGTGTCCCCAAGCATGGCAGTTCCTGGCTGTCGGAATGCTGTGGTATGAGATACTCTTGATGCTTTGTGTATGCTCTGAAGATCTTGTGTCCTCTGACAGTGGTGCAGGGGCAGGACAGTGCCCTGGGGGAGCTGCCTTGGCTGGAGGAACAGTTGCTTGTGCAGATGGGGACAAGTTGTGCTCAGCATCCCTGTCAGCTGGCTGTGGGAAGCCCTGTGGTGTGGCACTAGTGTCCTTGTTCCCAGCTGCAATGTTAGGCAGCACAGTTAGTGGCTGATTTGTGTGTGTGCTCTGGTCATAGGAATGGCCGGCAGTCACCGGGACTGTGTTAGATGGCTGTGTCATTCACAAAGCACAGTGTGATCCCCTGGGCCAGATGCATGAGTTTACCCGGACTTCTGCAGGCTGAAGAGACAACCTGCAGCAAGCAGAGGAGGGCAGAGCATGCTCACTTAAACCATGCTCCTATGGAAATGCAGGAATAAAGTGCTGTTACTGAGGCGACGGGAGCCTTCCGCGCTGGTTCAGGGCTTGTCGTGCTGCACACAGAGCCCATCCTGCCCAGGACAGGGTCTGACACAGCTTTGTCTCTTTATCTCCACTGGCCCAGCAGTGCTGTTGGCAGTGCTGGCCAGACATTTGGTGCCCTTTCCAATGTTTGGGATTATTGGGGATCCCTGCACTAACTTTGCAGGCTTGGAGATAAGTGCAAAATGATTTGCCTGTTGACCTGCAGAAGTCGGTGGTGGGTCCAAGGGCTGCAGCTGAATTTCACCCTCCTCTGCTGCTCCTCCTCAGCAGCCAGTCCCAATTGGCTGGGAGCCAGGGTCAGCAAATGGGCCCTGCTGTGAGATACCGGTTGTGTGCTCTTCATATCCTCTTTAGTGAGGCGAAAGCCAAAGGAAGAGTGAGAGCTCTAACTCAGCTTTAGAGTCTCTGCTGTCTACTGACTTGAGCCAGTGCTGTGTAGAGTGGAGAATGGGGATTATTCAGCACTACTGGTCCTAGTCTTCAGTCTGGGAGAAGGCTTCTGAGGACAGACCCCAACCCCAGGCCCTTGTGTGCTAAACAAGTTGGATCTAGAATTACGGCTGACTTGTTTCTCATTGAGGTCTATAGGGCGAGACCTGCCTCCGTGATCTGTGATAAGCTGCAGGTATTGAACTGAAAAAGCCAAAACTTGTTGCCATATTTCAAGATGTGCATCAAAGCCTGTCTGCCCTCTGCTTGTCTATGGCTTCCTTGGGAGCTAGAGAGAAAGAGAAGAGATTCCCCAGGCACCATGTGAGGTGCAACTGTAATTCAGTCTGGGTTGCTGGACCTGGAATCCACTGTGGGCTGTTGGAGGAATACGTGCTCTGCTAGGGTTAAATGCTTACATGAAATCAATAGAAGTTTTATTGCCGCCACGTGATTTTGTCTGGAACTCTGCCACCTGTAATAGAAGCTGTGTTAGGTCTCCCCCCTCCAACTACAGGACAGATATATTGGTCTAGACAACTGAAAAATAGTGGTATATTGGGAGGCTGCGTTTTCATTATGTAAATGGAGCTCTACAGGAGGATTAATTGATTATTCAGTTACTATGGATCTGTCTTGGATATCCTGGCAAGATGAGAGAACCTGATGGAATCTCTCCAGTGATGTTATATGGTAGCACGAAGGAGTCCTTGAGCATCCCCTGCTCCCCTCCAGGCAGTGCACAGCATGGGTGTGTTGCTCTCCCTTCAAAGGAATTGATTCCCAAAATGGTACAGGTGCCTTCATGCCTATGACTGGTGTCTGTACGCTGGTACAGACAACAAACACTTGCAAGGCATAGTCAGAACCAACCTGTTTCAGCCTACACATGCTGCTTGGAGGGACTCACCTGTTGACTGGGTCTTGCAGGTGGCAGCTGGAGACCCTTCAGAGTGCTCGTGAGGAAATGTACTGCTGCAAGTTATGGGCGCTGTGTGAGATAAATCCACTTCTGGAGATCTGCTCCAAGCTGAAAAGCAAGTGCAGTGTGTTGTCTTAGCCCCAGCCCAGCAGGTGAATGATACAGAAACAGAGAGACAATTGTTTGGAAAGTTCAGCTGGGGGAAGGAGGGCACCATGATGGTGACAGGCATGAAGATGTGCTTCATGGGCATCTTGAGAGCTCTTATGGGTAGGTCTAAGTGGACAATGTATACTCCAGGTGAATGTAGTACTATTTAAACATTAAAGTCAGTGTCCACAGCTGAATATTTTGGAGCGTGGATCAGCTGCTGATAGAAGTGAGTGATTTGTGCTGTTCTGCTCTCATTTCTAGGTTCCATCAGTAACACAGGATTTTAAGGCAAAGAAAAGGATAGACTTCCTGTGTGCATGCTGAGGTCTCCACTGCTGCCTGTGTCAGGTGGAGTGTCCAGGTGTGGGGACAGCTCTGGAGCAGCTCTGCTATCTCCCTGTGGCCCTGGAGCATTGAGCCTTTTTGTAGGTAAGCAAGCAAGGCTACCACGTCTTCATAACTAGATATGTCCCTTCTGGCCAGGCTAACACATTATAGCACAGAGAGTATTTTCTGAATTGGATATACCTGTATGCCCTGCACAGCAGTGGGAAATAGATCTGCACAGTCTGTTGGACTCAGGTTGCTGGAGGAAGAAAGGGCAGCTGTGGTGAGATGGATGCACTCACTTTCTGCTGTCCTGCTGCGTGGGATATAATTGCTTTATCCTTCTCTGTTCTTCCAAAACCATTTCGATACTGCTGCCCAGATCAAATTTTGTGAAGAACATTTTAAAACAAATCTTAGCCTTTGGCCTGAAATACATCACCTGTGGAAAGTTTTACAAACAATCCTGACATTTGGAGGCTGGGCATGGAAAAACTGTGATATTGGAAAAATGGAAATTCAGATCCGGTTTCTTATGAGTAAACGCAGACATATCCCCAGGTTTGGGGGGGAAAGAACCTCTGGTAATTGGAAAGTTCTAGTGTTGAAAGTATACAGTGGTTTTAGGAAGAACTGCTTATGCTGATGAAATAGGAAAACATGCTTCTAGGTCTTTGTCTGTGAAAGAGGGGGGAAATTATTGTTCAGGTATTTCACTGAACGTAGCACACTCTTCCAGGAAGTTTGCAGAGTGTCCTGCAATCCTTCTGAGAACAGGGCAAGAAACTTTCTGGAGCCCAAAGTAAGGACCAAAAGAGATGAAATTCCCCTTTTCCTATGAGAAGAGAACAAACCATGGCCAACTACTCTATTTTCATGCTGCAGTGATAGCTGTGAAGTGGCTTTTTACACACACATCCTGATGCTGTGAAGCCAGCAGAGGAGACTAATTGTTAGACTCGCAGGTCTTTGGGTCGAGGCTTCCACTCAAGCTGGAATTTACCTCATTTACTTCATTTATCCCTGCTGATGCTCTGCTCAGTATTGGCTGTGTAGAGGCACCTCAGCTCATGCTCTGTGTTGTTTGCAGCTCTTCTGCATCACAAGGTGTCTTTGCTCTTTTTCCGAAGTCACTGAGCACCAGAGATTTAAAGTGCAGTGCAAAACTTTGCAGACACAAGGCTTGTTTGCAAGACAGACATACATTTCCACATCCTGTCTTATGGATTCCCGAACAAAGATGTTTACAGGAAAAAAAAAGTGCACTAATGCTATACTAGGAGGAGGGAAGCATAATGTATTCTTCAAATGTTTGTATGTCAGCAAAATGCCTGCAAACCATTCAATAGATTAATCCTGTAGCTGGCCTAAAAGGAATGGATTTCTAGCCATAACTGAGATTGGGAAAAATTGATTTCCATGTTCTTGTTGACTGAATAAGATAAAAACAACTGCCTTGGCACTCATTACTGGGCCAAGAATTCAGATCTCTGCTGCCGAACTGCAGAGCTGCGTTGAATACTAGAACCAGCTCAGCTCAAGAAGTGATGAAAAGGGACTTTTCAGAAACCAAATCTTAAACATTTCCCGTTGCAGAAACAGTACTTGCAGGAGAGCATGACTGCTAAAATAGCTGTTGGCTTTGTATGGATTTATGCCTGAATGCTTTTGTCTTTCCTCCAGAACTATAAAGACACTTTGCTAATCAAAAATGTGAGAATAGGTAGAGGATCTTGGCTTGATTTAGGTTGGATACTAGGAATGAGTTTTTCACCCAGGGGGTGGTTGGGCACTGGAACAGGCTCCCCAGGGCAGTGGTCACAGCACCAAGCCTGACAGAGCTCAAGAAGTGATTGGGCAACACTCTCAAACACAAGGTGGGATTGTTGTGGTGTCCTGTGCAGGGCCAGGAGATGGACTTGATGATCCTGATAGGTCCCTTCTAACTCAGCATATTCTATGATTCTAACCTTTCTGTATCAGAGGGTGGCTGCTAGAGATTGGTGCCTGCCTTGCCTCCTGGAGCCTGCCTGTTACTCTGAGCCCTTGAAAACTGTCTTAAACTCTTTGGGATAACCACTGCTCTTTGGCACTCAATTGTCCCTCACATCCAGATTTGGAAGGGGGAAATAGTAGTTGGTCTATGTTAGCAGTGAAAGTGCTCAGGTGTGTGCTGTCCAATGGGCTTCTCTGAATTTGGTTCCTCTAGCTCTGGATGTAATATTTCATTTCAAAAGGCAGTTCAAAATTAAAAATATGTTCAGGTTTCAGGGAGGATATTTGCTAGATATACTGTTAACCAGCTCTTAGCAAGGGGAATAATGGGTTTATGCCATGGCTGGGTTGGGAATGCTCATTGTTTTCCTTGTCTCTGACAAAAGCCAGTGGAAAAGATGGGAGAAAATACTGGCTAGGACAGGAGGTGACATCTACAGGTGGGACAGCTGTGACACACTCTCTCCGGACCCATCTGTGTTCCCCATGTATGGGGAGTCCCCAGCTGTGCTGACTTGGTCTTTCCCAAGTTCTTCCAGGCTGGAGGGGCTGCATCCTTATGCTGGGGTGCTCTGTGGAAGAACTGACCTCCAGCTTAGGGAGAGATGGGGGCAGCCATGGTGCTGGCACAGCTCTGGATCAGCAGGATGCAGCTGGTGGCATCATATGAAGGAATTCCTGCACTCAGAAGAAGTGCAAGACCCTGCAGTGCAAGAGATGCCACCTGGGAAATACTTTGCATCTTTTTCACCATGAATGGGCAATGAATGGGATCTTCTCAGTTAAACCTGGTATCCAGTACATCAGTTTTGATTGATCAGTCTCCAACCATGACCGAGGAGTGGGATAACATGTTCAGTTTGGCCTAATTCTCTTTCCCACTTCTGTCTTGTTTTCAGAACAGTTGGCACAGTCTGTAAAAAATCCACCCAACCATCTCTTCAAATGCTTGGGATTGAGGGAGGAGATCTATGCTTTGTTGTTACGGCACTTCAGGATGTACCATTTCCTTTCCCTTTGGGACTCATTTCTGTTGGAGAACCCTCATGCAGGAAGTAGAGGAGGTAAGCAATACAAACTTAGTCTGAGGTCCTCCAAATGCTAACATGTCCCAGATCCTCAGTCTCTTGTGTTGTGGATTAGGCCCATGTGAAATGCTAAATCCCTGTCCTAAAATTCCTTTGGCAAAGTGGGAATCATGGCAGCTTTTGACTGACTGCAAACAGATCACTTGATAACTCTCAGTCTTATTGACATAACTGCAAAAAATATGCTGCAAAGTGTAAATAATAAACGTGTAGTATCTGCACTGGAGCAAGTAAACACCGCCTGATGTTGTCTGATATTTCACTGGCAAGGTGTCCTCAGCGATGCTCTAGCAGAATAATTTTCCAAGCGAATGGCTTGCATGACAGGTGGATGTGCTGAGCTCATGCAGCCGGTTCTGGGGCCAGCACAGCTCTGTGCTGGAGACAGGAGCACACGGATACCACCGCGGGCCCCCTCCCGCCGGCTCCCGGCAGCTTAGCGGGGAGGTGTGAGGAAGTGCCTGGCGAGCTCGCCTTGGGCTTGCTGACACGGGTGTGTTGCTAAAAGCTTTTTTCCTGTGTGGTGTGGATGTATCAGCTTCTGAGGCTGGATGACACGGTGATTAATAATTCATGCTGGCAGTATTGACTGTTGGGAGCTAATCTGAGAGCGCCGTGGTGAAAGCCGCTCGTACCCTTGCCCTGGGTGAAGGAGCTGTCTTCCTGCTCAGGTGCTGGGGTTATGCAGGAAAGGCAGTCTCCTGATGGCAAAGTGGCTGCTGCTGTGCTGCTGTGCTGCCAGATCCTTTCCAGGCTGGCAACTATTGCAGCCAAGACTGCTCCTTGTTATCCTTCTTCTTCTGCTCCTTGAGTCTCACAAAGTGACTGGAGAACCCAAACTGTTCTGTTATAAACCGTGGTTTATAATTTGCAGATGGACTGTTGTGACTGCTATCTCAGAGGTGCTGGGGTTGAAATCCTTCTGTGATGGGATGGTCTCAGGGCTGAATTTGCAGCTGCTGCTCTGACACATCATTGTGTGTAGGCACAGTCTGTGATCCTCCCTTGGGGGGTTGCAAGGCAGGAAAGGGTACCCAGGCTTACCTTGGCTGGCCCAGAGGGGCCTTGGGAGCTTGGCTAGCAACTTGACTCAGAGGGAGTAACATTCACCAGGAGGTGGATGTGACTTCCAGGAACTGGGAAACCACGGTTTGCATAAATGTGAATTCTAAAGGAATGAGTGGCTTTGATCCTGGATGGACCGTGCCACCCTCATGCTATGTTGTGTCTGGTTGGCAGAGGTCTTCCTTCCCGACCATGTGGAGACACTGGAAAGTCTTTGAGGTGACCCTAGGGCTGTACAATAACAGTCTGCAATGTCTTTGATCATGAGTGGAAGACAGAGGATCCCAGTGTCCAGGGATTCTAGAGGAACTGCTCTCAGCTACAGCATTTGTGGAGCCCCACTAAAATCTGCCTTTCCCCTCCCCTTGTCCTGGTGCACCGTGTAACATTGCACTGACTTTTCCAAATAAGATGTAAAATTGAGCTGATGGGCTTTTGCAAGCAAAGCTCTGTTAACAAGAGCAGGGATGTTAACCTTGGAACCCTGCCCAAATTGAAATGGATATAATCTCTAAATGGCTCATACCAAAATGAAATCCACTTACAAGGGAACGTGTGTCCCTCTTTCTCCTGCAGTAATGATGTGTTGAGCACAGAGGTGACAGAAATCAGTGGGTGAGTGAATTTTGTGGTGAATATGGTAGGAACCAAATCAGGACTCTCTGCATGAATGCTCTTCTGTCTTCTAAGAGATTCAACAAAAGCAAGCTGTAATCAAGAAAAAACCAGCAACCCAGACCAGATCCTGATTGAACTGTCTGTTTTGATGGACTTTGGAATAGTCCTGAACTGTGTTCTCTTTCATGGGAATACCTTACTCTTGGCACTTTCCCTGGGATGCCACAGTCCCTGGGCTAGGGTTGTGCTGTCATCCAGCTCTGTGTGATGGACAGTGCTCCAGGCTGGAGCAAGGCTCCAGAGCACTAGGCTCAGAGATGTTGTTCCTCTGTCCACCCTGGTCAGGGGTAAAGCAACTGGGCTCCTGGGGCCTGTAGTTAAAAGGAGCCCTGGGGACTACTCACCATGAGTAAAAGCTGTGCACCAGGAGCCTGGGGAGCAGATATGTATGGTAAGATGGAATAAGCTGGGTGTTTGCAATAGCAGTGCAAGCACTGGCTGCTGGGCTCAGAGGACTAAGTGTTCTTGTGCTGCAGCAATGCAGGATCTCTGCGTCTTGGTCATCCAGCAGCACTGGACCAAGTTCCGGGAAGACACTTTCAGCTTCACCAAACATGTGCTCTGGCTAATGCAAATGTTGCTTTGGAGATGCTGAGAGGCTTTCCTCCCCCCATCCTCTTAAAAAGAGCATATGTTCTCACTACTAACAAGCAGGTTTGTGAAGAGTCTATTTTTAAGATGATTACAGGGTATCAGTAGCTGTTCCAGTGTCAACTGTCGGTTTTGTTTCCTTGTCGGCAGTAAACTGTTGGCAGGTTTGTGCACCAGAGGTTTACTCCTTCCCAGCTGTAATTGCACAGAACAGAAATTATCACTTGCTCTGTGCATGCCTCTGCTGGTTCATCCCTCTGAGCCTGCTGTTCACAAGCAGCTCCTCCAAGCGCTTTCCACCTGGCGAAGGGCCGTGTCATGGCATCTCCTGCTGGCCTAAGATAAGGCCTGGGCAGACCTAAACTGCAGATATGAGACTAAGTGTGGCATTGTAGTACGTGTGTACTCGATATTAGGGCATCCCACTTTGTTGCACAGAGAAAAAGCCCAGAACCCAGTTCCTCTCCCAATAAGACAAACGCAGAAACTATTTTTTTGCGGGCAGTTTTCCCCATCTGCTGTATAAAACCATACCTACAGCCCCAGCTGAGGTTTTCAGGGTGCTGAGCATGGGTGATCTGGTGGCCAGGTCTCCAAGAAGCTGGTGCTCTTCAGCTCGTGTGTATGTCTGGCACATAACTCAGTCTTTCTGCATCTCAGATCCCTGTTTACCTGGCAGGCAGAACAGCACAGCCAGACTCCATCAAGCTTTTCTCCACATGGCTACTGAGAATCTGAAAGTCCTCTGATGCTCTTGTGGAAAGGGGATGTGCAGTCCTTCTGCTACAGTCAAAGCTGTGTTTGCTAGAGGGCACTGGAGTGTTAACTCACGCCGTCCCTTCGTACTGCTCCCACACTGCTCAACCAGAGGTGACTTATGGAGGAGGAAGCAAATAGGATCCTTTATTGAGAATTAAGGAAATAGCATTGTAAACACTTGCATCCTTTCATTATTAATTTTTTTTTAAAGAGTCTAAATAACTCCGTGATTTGTGACTGCAGCTCTGCACACAGAGATGACGAGGGAGTGCAGTGGGAAGTGTCAGCTAGTGGGTGGAGGGCAAGGAAGTCCTTTTCCTTACCCTGCAAGGCACATCCAGTAGGAAACAGCCACTTGAAGTATACTTGTTCCTTTTCCCCTGACAGGGCGGGTGGCTGGCACTGTATTGATGCCTGGGTGTGAAGTCTGCTGCCTGCCCTTCAGTGCAAGTCCTTGGCACACCTCTGGGTTCAGACTCAGCCCTCTCCCCCCTCCTGAAAGTTTCCAAGTGCCACCGAACTGATGGGAGAGAAACAATTGTTGTGTTTCCCAGGCTGACACCTCCCACTGAGCATCTTTCCCTGCAGGAATGGCAGTCCTCTCGCGTTACTCTGGGGACACGCCGCCTTGGTGCTGATGGGACCAGACAGGATCCGTCACTGTGCTGATGTGTCTCCTCCACAAAAAATCCTAAATGACACCAGTGTCTGAGACATGAGGAACAAAGAACAAACAAATAAAAATATCTGCTCCATTTGCTCCCCTTTGGTCATCTGTCGTCCAATCTGAAGTGGGGAGTGTGGAGAAGGGCTTGGATTTGGGGGTTCTGCTGGGGACATGAAACCAGGTTATCTTTTTTCACACGAGATCAACAAGCCTTGCAGGCCAGAGTGCTGCTTCTGCTGGCCTGTGGTTGTGGACTCTCTGTCCCTGGTTTTAGCTTGCTTCTGGGGTACAGGCTCCTCTAACTGGTATCATAACCAGTCCCTTGCAGTGGGGCAAAGAAGGGATGGGGCAGGGCTTTGTTGTGGCTTGTGCTACAGAAGAGGTATTGGAAGGACCTTGCCAAGGTTGTATGAGTCTATCTCCCTGCCTCAAGGTAAGATCAACTCTACCTATGTCATTGCTAGACTAATCCGTTTTTAAAGACCCTTGGGGATACAGGTTGCTCAACGTCTTCCAGGACTTTCAACAAGAGTAATGTAACAAACATAGAAAGCATGGGGGGTTTTTTTGTTTTCTTTTTTTCTTTTTCTTCCTTGCCTCCATTTTTAACGTGTTGTTTATGTTCTGTGGTGGATGTGGCTGGGAAAACCTTTTCCTTCATGTTTCTAACAGGCTGTTTGAAAGCTGCTCTCTAATCAATGAGGACCAACTGGGATGGCTGTGCTCCTGTGCAATGTGTGTGACAGATGTGTCACCTCTGGGCTCACTCTCTTCAAATGGTCCATTTCTGTCTCAAAACACGGTGGCCAAAAACAGAGCACCAGACTTATGATGAAAATCTACCCTTTAAGGTAAGAAGCTGAGATAATCTTGCTTGAACAAGATGTATGGGGAACCTCACCTGTCTGAGGATGCTGACATTAAACCTTCAAGGCATTGTGGCCCCAGCTCTTCAGAACAGCATGTCTCATTCAGCTGGGCAGGGAGATTTCTCCCAGATGTGCTTTTCTGTTTTAAATTGGCTGGCAAAGATTTTTCCTCTCTTTACATAGACAACTGTTATTTGACATCTTCAGCAGTGAAGGTACTTTAAAATTGGGCGGGTTAGTGCTTGTGAAACAGTCTGGGCTGTTCAGCTTCATGGGATTTAAGAGTGACTTATTGTTTGTGTCCTGAAAATTGTTTGCTTTGCCTAGAGGCCATTTTACATTTAAACTCCAGTTGTTTGCTTGACTCTCCTTTTGTATAAGTTGTCTAAGCTGAGGGTTGTGCGGTCTATAACAACCTCTTCTTGTCTGTGATAGCAGTATTTTGGGACCTGCCCTGATCACAGTTTTGAGTGGCACCACTCTGAAGTGTGCTGGGGCTGCCTGATTTGGAGAGAACAAAGGAGACATGGGAAATGACAGTGCATCAAACAGAGGTAAGGAGACTACCAAGAACAGGACAGCCAGCCTAGAAACTTACAAATTATGCAAGTATAGTTAGACTAAAACCTTGCAAAATAAAGTCTTCCTGGCCTTGCAGGCTATCCTCAGGCAAATGATTTTCTCTGGACCTCACTGAGTTGTAAAGAACTGGCTGAGTAAAACAAAGCACATCTTCCATTCACTTGAGAAAACAAAACATTCAATTCTTTAAAAATGCCCCAGTCTGAGTAGCTGCAGCCTTGGAAAACAGCCTTAAAAATAAGCAACCTGTAGCTTTGACTAATTACAGAATAAGGCCACCACGTTCCCTTCCACAAGCAGGTGAAGCAGGCTGGAAATTAAAGGCACCGGTTTGGTGACAGCAGAGCTTGCGATGAAACCACTGGGTCTTGTCCCTGGGCAGCTCCAGTTAAGAAAGAAATACATCCTCAGGCTTCAAGTCACCTGCCTGCTACTGGGACTGCTCACTGGTGATGACATCTCAAATATGTTTTAATAACCAGTGGCTGTTAATAAGCACCAGCTACTTCACCAGCTTAGATGCATCTCTTTAAATTTAAACAGGATTAGATAAGGTAGGGAGATTATTAAATACCCAAATGAACATTAAGCAGATATATTGGAGGCTTAACAACTCTGCAGCAGATTGTTAAATTGCTCTAAATATTTCCCTACTAGTCTGGGGGTATTTAATTAAAACAACCCCTCTAGTCCTGTGTAATGTGCCTAGAAGGCTTACAAGCCCTGCACAGGGCAGGACCCTAATTGGCAGCGTTACCATAAAGCTGAGCTGTGCTTGAGGACAATTAAAAAAACAACAGCACCCCCCCTCCCCATCCCACCCCACAAACCACCCCAAGCCCCTCTAATTAGTGTGAGAAATGACGACAAAACAACTCCGAGTGTCTCCAGTGACAGGTGCACAAATAACAAGGCTGATGAAAGATTTTGCAATTAAGATTGCGCTATGAAGATTAATGGGATATTTTCATAAACTGATGTAAGATTGCCTATAACCCAGTTGCCTCCACATAGCACTGTCTCCTTCTCATCAGCCCTTCTGTATCTCTTATTTCTCAGATTCCCTTCACCCATATTTTCCATATTGGTGTGGCTTCTCATTCTCAATGGGTTTTTTTTTTCAGGTTTCTGATTTTTCCTAGTGTTTCACTTCTCTTGCTTTGGCTGGTGTTGTCTAAATCTCTTTTTCCTCTCTATCTTTCCTCTCTGTTTAAGTTTCCTGGCTGGGGTGGAAGTGAGGGTGGGCCATTTCTGTGGTGTTACTCCATCATGGGCTACGTTTGCAGAGCTCGAGGTGCTGAGTGACTGGTAGATACTTCCCAGGTTGTTCAGCTCTGGTCTGCTCACGGTGTTGCTGCATTGCACAAGAGACCAGGGCACGCCAAGTTGTCTTTCCAGCCTGGTTCTCCAAGGTGGTGACGTTTCTACCACCATGCTCATTCATTACTTTCCCTTTCCATTTGTTTATTTTTGGGTGGGTTGGGGGTTTTTTTGATTGTTTTTTTTTGATCTGTGTGGTTTCCCTGGCAGCAATGAATCATGATCTTGGAGGAATTGAGCTCCTGCTAGTTCCATGAAAAAGCATGGCTGGGTAGCAGAGGGAGATTAACATCCTACTGAGGAAGGGCTTGTGGTGTATGATCAACCTTTATTAGCACCCTGAGGATCCAGCTGCAGAGCACGTGTCTGGCTCCAGAGCCACGTGTGCCCGTGGCTTTCCGAGGCCCAGGGGTCACATTGCCTCTGCTGCTTCCCACTTCCCAGCATTGTCTCCCTCGAGTGTGCCAGCAATTCTATTAACCCAAATTAAATGTGATACAACCACTGCTTGATAGGAAACATCAAACTGTCGGAGAAATAAACTGAGAGCTGGACCAGACACCCCTTCCCATGCATCCTTCAAAGTGGGAGATTTGTGCCTCACACCAGAACCCACTCCTTTCCCAGAGACATTTGCCTATTGCTGCCGTCATTGCTATCCTGTTACTCCTAATTGCCTGTTATACTTGATATCTCCAAGGCAGACTAGTACATGGGGATTTTACATTTTTAATCTAGTGAAAGCAAGGATTGGCAACGCAGCCTCCAGTCCTGTTTTTCTTCCTTTCAGCTGCTACCATAATCCAGGTTTGATGTCCAGCTTTTCAGTCTGCCTACACTCACTGGCTGCCCCTCCTCCCTGCCCTTGATTTTCCTTCCTGCCGTTGTCCTCAGCCCTGCCAGTGGGTTTTTGCTGTGATTTTCCTGTGAGACCTCAGAGGGCTTTGTTAGGACAGGGGTTCACAGGCTCTGGGGGCAACACTGGGGACATTAATCCTGCCTGTCTGTGGTGGGCTCCTTCTTGCTGCTTGCTTTTTTCCCGATTGATACATCTATCTAAATGATATGTTAAAAGAGTTGCCTGCCCAAACTTGCAGCCCTGCTCCCCCCAGGGCCCTCTCACCAGCCAGGGCCCCAAGACTGCCCAGAACTCACAGAGCTAGGGATGTATAATCCCATGCTCAGGCATTTTGGAGTAGTTTTACCTGGGGCCCCAAAACCAGTACAACCACTTCCACACAGTCCTGGTTGTTAGCTCTGCTGGGGAAGTCTGTAAATAAGACTTCAGGGAGTTTCTCTTTGCCTTCTGATTCAGAGGCTCTCCTCTGTGTTTGCCTCTGTCCCTAGCGAAGGCACTGTAAATTCTTGTTTCCCATAGTTTGTGGACAATCATTAAATGAGTTAGCACAGGGCCAGCTACTTGTTTCAGCCACTTCTCTGTGCAGAGGGATTCTGTGCACTCCAAGCTCTGACGCCCTATCTCAAGAATCCATATGAAAGCCTGGTCCAACAAAAAGGCAGAAGGATTCAGTTTCCTAAGAAAGAGGCATTAATTGATGGTGACAGAGAAATGTATTTTTTCCTGAGCGTGGTATGTGCCTGACAATATTCCACTCACCAAAGCAAACAAGCAGAAATTAGGGCTTTCTGTCTCCTGTCCGTGAGCCTTTTTGACTTGATATCTTGTTGTCTCTCCTCCTTTTAATTGCTCAGCTGTTGTCCTATTAGTGTCAATGCTTGGCGAGCACAGGGGTTATAGCTGAGATGCTCTGGCTGGTGTTATGTGAGGTGTCAGCCTGGATAAATACAGTGGTTCTTTCTGTTCTCACAAATTTCCTTTGCCGCTCCCTCCTCACCTTCAAGATGCTGAAAAAAGCCAGGAAAACTTCAGTGCAGCCTGTGGGTAGCCTTCCCTCCCTGGTCTCCCTTGGCTTGCTGGTCTTTGCAGCCCTGCTCTGTGTGTTCCTAATGTGACTCTTTGGGGCTTAATGGATTTTTGCTGGGTGAACTCCAGAGCTGAGCTTAGGCTGGAAACCAGATATGATGAGCAACAAGGCCGGCTGCAGTGAGGTGATACTCCTTGGTTTGGGGTTATCTGGATCTTGTAGACTTGGAAAGCACCCCATAAACATTCCTAGCAGAGGTGCTGCCGTGGCCCTGTCTCACTGGATGTGCAGATCTGCAGCCTAACCTCCTGGTCTTGTGCTTTAGCCTTACCTCTGTGTGGTGATGCTGAGAGGCTGGCAGTGAGCTGGCTGGCCAGCTGCCTGCCTGTGTGCTTTTTGTTCCCTGTCCTGGTGGTTGCGCTGATGCTTGGTTCCAGCAAATTAACCTTTTGGGGGAAATTTCCACCTTGTTAGCTTCTTGCCCTGGCTAGTAATAACTCCTGAGAGGTTAATGCTTCCCAGTGATCTGGAACAGCCAGGTAGCCTGCCTTTTGTTGATGGTGGGTATGTAGGGCAAGGATGGGAAGACATCAGAGTCTACATTATGGGTTGATCTATCCCTTGCTGCTGCAATCTACTGGGACATGCTGCGTATGAGGTTGTCCTTGGAAAGCTCATTTTGCCAGAAGCGGTACAAAAACATTTTCTTTCTTCCTGGAAGAAGCAGAGATGGTGCCAAACCAAGCCTGCTAAGGAGCAAATCCCATTGCCCTAGTCACCTGTGGTTGTGCTGTGACCTCTGTTGCTGCCTCCCTGTTTGCCCTGGGGAGCTCAGAGCAATGTGTGGTTGAGCCTCCCTGCTCCATAGGAACGTGGAGATGACACAAACGGATGTGCTCTGACCAAAATTGCCCGTGCAATCAGTGTCAAACAGGTCTAAACAGAGAATAAAGCCCAGTGTGGTAAGAGGAGATGCAGCAGTAGCACCTTGGGGGTCCCTTTGCTTGATCCCCAGCCTGGGTAAGCCGGAGGTCCTGAGGAATAAGCAGGATGCAACCCTGCCTTTCCAGATGCTTTGAAACAAGCAACCACATGGGTGGGAAGGGAATTTGTGTTGCAGGGCAGATTTAATTCCTGGTATTTTATAACCCGAGTGCCTTTTACCGGCATGGTTTTACTATCCCCTCCCATCCTAATAGCTATTTTATAAATATTATTATGAAGAAGTCTTGGTGGCAATGCCAAAGGGAAGCTGGGCTTTGTTTTATCTGAATAGCACTTGCTTCCAGCTTGGGATAAGGGCTGTAATGCTGCAGAATGAAGCTGAGCTGGAACAAAAGGAAATCTATTCATTAAGTTAAATCGTAGTAATTTTAGCATGACCCAAGAGGAGACTGGTGAAGCTAACCCTCTATTTTCTCACATCCTTCCTAGCAAGTGCCTTTCTTTCTTGCTGAGGTTTGAGAGCTGACTCACTTCTAGACTGGAGTGAATTCTGGGGTGGGTATTTTTTTTTCTCTAAGATTAGAGTCAATGCTGTTACAACAATTACAGTGGAAAAAGAAATGATTGTCATTGTTGATTTTGATGTGTAAAAGCTGAACTTAAGTTGTCCACTTACCAATTTCCTAGTTATTGCTTTTTTTTGGTTGGTTGTTTATTCTTTTTTTTTTTAATGCTTAATCAGAGGTCTCTGTAGACGATGCTGCCCACCTGGAGTAGAAGTCACAGCTGAGACCTTGACTGCTCAGTCCCTTAGGGTGTTAGTGACTCTTTTCTAGGGAGGTACCCTTGCATTTTATAGGAGTTGGAATTTTGTGGTGGGGGTGAGAGGTGCTAATGACTGTTCAGGGTGGAGTGAAAGAGTCCTGCTGGTGCCAAGGCAGATGAGGAGTACTGGTCTGTGGCCACCTGCAGTGTGGCCAGACTTGCCAAGAGACCTGGACCTTTCCACCATGGGCCAAAGCCAGAGCTCAAATACCCTTGGCAAGTTTTTATTGTTGCACATTGGGTTTTTTTATTTTTTTATTTCAGAAGCAGCTACAGTTGTAAAGATAATCAGACAGAGGAACAAGCCAGAGGAAGAGGAGGGAATTTCTGGGGGGCAGAGGGCAAGAGAATTGGGGATGCGGGAGATCACAGGTATCTCTGCTTTCTCCATCTCAGTTTCCCAGTCTGTAAAATGGGGGCAAAGAACTTGATAACTTACATAAGAGCTACTGGCATACAGTATTTTGTTAAGGCTCCCAAAAAGCCTCCTGGATGGCAAAGCACAATGGGGGCACAGACAGCCTCATCACTCAGACAGCAAACTCCTACATGTGAAAATGCGAGCCGGGCGTTTGACGTATTTGCTACCCAAATGCCAGCAGGTGACGAGCAGATGGGGCTGCCGGGCGCTTGTCTGAGGTCTGCCTGAGCAGAAGGTGGAGGGGGAGTGGGGATCTGAGTGCTGGGGCTTTTTTTTTTTTATGTATGTTGTCGAAAGCTGACACGTGGTTCTCACCAAAGATGTAAAAATAGAAGCCGTTGGCTTGTGCGGGGCTGTGGCACGGCAGAGCTTTATCTGGGAGTCTAGATGTCATGCTCTCCTGGTTATTTATAGGTGGCAGGCAAACCTTGGGAGGACAAGAGGGGAAAAATGTGGAAAACATTTCACACGGTGGTTTTGGGCTGTGGCATTGCCTGCTGGGAATCCTGGATCTTCTCCTAATGGTGTCTCCGTCGGTCCTGCAAGGATCAACACAGGAAGGGGAGTCCATCTTCAGAGGGGCTCTTCTCTCTGATCCATGTGCATGACCTGCCTTGCAGACAATGTGGATTTAAACCCATGGGGGAAGAAACAGGGGCGTTTTGAAGGAGTTGGTGAAGAGATGTGCAAAGGACAGAGGCAGCAAGCAGGTTGATCAATGTATTGTGTTTTGGGAGTGGGGATCTGCTGTTCTGGTGGCTGAACCAGCTGAGCAGTGCATGTACCAGAGGGTTATGTCTTGCTGCAGCCTGGAGTTGTCTATCTGAGAGCCCAGTAGTCTTACACTTTGTAACTTCTTCATGCTTCTGTTACTCTTGAAATCACAATTATATGCCCCAATGCAGCTCTCAGGATGAAAGGGAATTGAGTGTTAAAAACCCCAAGACACACAGCCCTGGAAACTGGTTCCCACCACAGATTTCTCTCCTGAGGCTTTGGAGCTCTGCATGTGTCCATTCTCTTGTCCCTCAGCCCCAGCACAAACCTGGGAGAAGCTGGCTGGGGCTGGATGGCCAGGCTGGGCTCTTTGGAGTGTGGGGACAGACAGGCCAGGGTGTGCAGGCTCAGCTTGTGCATCCATCCCTGAGCCTGCTGGGAGGTGAACTGAGAGGTGCAAATGGATGGGGAGATTGGTGCCCTCTTGAGCTTGGCCACTGGCTTGTTGCTTCACCCTGCTGAGCTACTCTGACACAAGAGAAACCAAGGCAAAAGGGTGAGTCTGAGAGCCCAAACTCCCTCCTGCCTGGAAACATGGAGAAAACCACCTGTGCTTCCCTGCGAAGGCATCCAGGCCTTCCCTGCCTATCTAGGGCTGGGAACAAAAACTGGAATCCCCTTTGGTCTTCCTGGTGGGATTGCTCCTCTCCCTCTCTTTCTCTATGGCAGTTTGTGAGCCATTGAGAATGAGATGCCCACAGGTCCCCAGCACTGGTGCTGCTGTGGTGGGGAGAGGGCCACCACACCTGATGGTGGCTTGGAATAGGAGGCAAATGATTACAGCTGAAGAGGTCATACACTACTGTAATCCTGAAAAGAAACATTATGATTCATCATTCCTGATGTAATGTCATCTGTTTAATAAAGCCGTAATTCACTCTGTACTCATTTTTAATGGGGCTATTTAAGTAATGGCGTTGAGTTTTCTCTTTCCTAACTTCCCCCCACTCCCATACTAAATAGGATTTGGACTGAGCACTTGGAAAGAGCTATTGGAGCCGAAGACATTTTTTTTGTTTTTTTATATTTACAATATCTTTCAGGCCATAGCTGAACGGGGTATTATTTATGTCACATCACTACTTACCCTGAAATATGTGGAGAAGGAAAGCCAACAGCTGGATATGGTAATGAGTAAATAAACCATGTGTCTCTTTAATGATAGGGACATGAATTTGTGCCACATGGGGAAACGGCCGGCGATAAGATGTCTTTGACTGGGGCTGACCACAGAGCAAGGGCACCCCAAAATTTATGTGGCTGGAGGGCTCCCTTGGCAGCTTCCTGGGAAGAGCAATGGTCTGACGGTTTGGGGTTGGCTTCACTGCCTATTCTCTGGAGGGGTGTTGTCCACACTCAGGCACAGCAGCATTTGCTCCCTCTGCCTTGGTGGCACAGCATGATTATTCTGACAAAAAGCCTGGATTTGGAGGTGGTGTCTGTGGATGTCTTGGAAACTCAGAAGGGTCATTTTGGGATGAAGTGGTGGGAACAGGAGTGACTGTGTCCCTAGTCCAGAGTGAGAAGGTGTAATTGTTCCTGTGGTCTGTTTTTTTTCCAGAGTTATTTTCTGTGTCTGGAGAGAAGCATGTGTGGGCATGTACATCTTGAATGCACGTGTTTGAACACCTACAAGTGACATCAGTTGTCTGTGTCTTTCTATGTCCGGGGATGTGCTACAAGGGCAAATCCAGTGAGTGGGCGACTGATACAAACAGAGATGGGAGATGCTGAAGGGAATTGCCTGAAGACAGCAGAAGGATGAAGACAGTGTTGAAGCAGGTATGACATCTGTGAACTTCTTAATGCGTTCAGTCCCCTGCACAAGGGACAAAGAGGTGTTTTCATTTTGTGGCAAATTGGGGTTTGTGTGAAGTTCGTGCAGGGTAAAGCTTCTACTACAGCCCTTATCCCAGAGCTGAGTTCCATAAACCTGGACATATGTGGAGGCAGTGGGAGCTCTTGTGGCCAAGAATCCCTCTGTTCTCTGTGGAGTAGAGACACAGGACAGAAGGTCCCTGTCTCAAAGAGCTAATGCACCACTGGGTGAACACTGATCTGTAGCCAAGCGGGCCCCTTCCTCTAAGAAGTTAGTTGTACGCCTGGCTCTCCGTGCCTGTAAGAAAAATAAGAACTGCCAGATTGCATGGATCATTTCTGATATCATAAACTCCTCTTGACAGTGGCCAAGAGCAGATGCTCTGGGAGTGTATGAGAGCTGGGCATTTATGGACAGATCCTTCCCACTATATCTACCTGGCTTTTGGCAGCCCTTGATGTAGGGACTGCCCTAAATAAAGGAGTCTCTTAATGTCAAAAGAGACTTGACTTTCTGCATGAGAATTGTTTAACCTTTTGAAATTAATGTGCTCACCGTGCATACGGTTTATTGAAAAACCACGTAATTCCTGCCCTCTACCATAGTCCTTCTGAAAGAGAACCGGAAAGGTGAATTTCTAAGTCTAAGTGACTTTCTAGAGCTCCTTCTAAGATGCTTTGATTTGATGTAAAAGGGCCATTAAAATTATTGCACTTTGCCCACCCATAGATTGCTTAGTTGTCAGGCCACGCATAAAGGCTGAAAGGGTTTTATTAGAGAAAGTGTTGTTTTATCCAGATTTTTTTTGCCTAATCCAAAAAGTGAGGCCACTGGTCTTAAGAAACCACAAATTAAAATAAAAATAACCTCAGTACCTGTACAGGTTTTGTGGCTGGCTGCACTTAGTATTTTTCCCCTAGACTTTCTAGTTGGAAACTTCCTGTTGTTTATCTATTTCTGCTGTTATCATGTTAGGATCAAGAAAGGAAACAAATAAGAAAACTTGGGAAAAAAACACCAAAACCACAACAGAAAACACACAAGCACCTTAAAATACCCCGTGCTCAAAACGGTTTCTACTTTTGTCCCATCCGGTGGTGATTTATTACAGTGGAATTAGACGGATATGGGAGCCAGCCTTCTGCTCTTTGGAGGAGCCAGGAAAGGCCAAGGGCTGGGGAGGTGGGTCCTGTCTGGAGGAGAATGGTGGCTTGTATGTTGTGGGGTTGGTCAGGCTTCCTGCAGGTTTCTCCACCTTGTCTTTACAGGCTGAGTCTCCCATGTGACTCCTGCTGAGCTGCATCCTGTTTGGACCATGGGATTTGATGCTCCATGGATCTGAAAGGAAGGTCAGTGGCTGTCGTGTGAGGACACTTGAACTCTTGCCCAGCCTGAGGAGGTGAGCTGATGTCTGGTGATGAAATGGTTAGGGAGGTATCATGTGCTACAGCTTGGGACATGGCATTTGGGATAGGTCCTGGCTTTAATATCCCTTTCTGCTGTTTCCTTCCTTATGCTGGTCCTCACCTACAGAATGGGGTGATGGTTTTCATCTGCCTTTTAAACGGTTTTAGGCCTGACATGCTCAATGGCTGAGACTTTGATTAGGGGGATTATTGCCGATTTCCCTGCAGACCTTCAAGATGTTCTTTGCTCTTGGTATAACTTGGGGTAGCTTGGCCTGAACACCTGTGCTCGTGTCAAATACCACCTAATTCCACCCATGGTGTTGGTTTGGGCTCCTTGGAGCAGAGGACTGGCCTTCGTTATTCCAGCCCTGTATTGGCAGCTGCTAAGGCTGAATATCTTTTGTGCAGTGAGAGGAAATTGTTTCCGCCTGCCTTTTATGTCTGCACTATCACCTGAGGAGTCTGTGCTGCAAGCTACCAGGGCTGTGCTCATATGGCTTAGAGTAGGAACTGAAACCAGCCTGTCTCTCCTAAAACAAATACCAAAAATCTCATCTAATGAATGCTGTCGAGAATCTGAAATTTGTGGGTAAATCATAATGTGGTCCATGGGGTCAGCAGAGAAGGATAAACCTGCCAGTTACAGATGTTCCAGGCAATAAAACGGGCCTGTAAAGAAAAGCCCCTTGTTGCCAGGCAAAGCCACAAGCACAGAATTGAGCTATGCCTGGGGCCTCCTGCTTTCCTGGGAAGCAGGGAAGGGGTTAAGTCTGGAGCCGAGTGCTCAGCTTGCTCTGTATTATGTCCAGGTGGCATGACGTGTGAACAGACGAAAGATAAAAATCACAGCGGATAAAATCACAGAGGAAATGGCTCTGTCTGAGCCCAGATCACGACGCCTTGTGCTGACCCCACAACCTGAGCTCCATCAGTCAAGTTGTCCTTCCCTTGACTTCTCACCCCATGCTCTGCTGCTGCTGCTACTCCATAAAAGAGGAGGGTGGTGGGAGGAGGGGAGAGTCGGCTCAGCCCGATGACTAAGAGGGTCTGAGGACACAGGTCAAGTTCTTTTTGCTGGAGTCTGGAAGGGAAGGCTGAGTACTCTACCAGACCCTGCTATAAAACCATCTTCACCATAAAAGGACTGAACAAGTAACTGGGAGGCGAGTGTGGTCCTCATCTTGCCTTGGCTGGGGATGGGGGTGATGGAGCAGAGCCAGGCTGCCCTGGAGACCTGCACTGCTCGGCAGTGAGAGCAGTAGCAGTGTCAGGGCCCAGGCCTTTGCTTGTGAAGCTGTAATGTCTGTGACTCGTCTGTCAGTCGGTCCCTTTCCACCCACCCCAGCAGCTGTGTGAGTTCTGCTGACAGGAGGCGAGGGAAGAGACCAAACTATTCTGTGTAAGGGTGTTGCTGCTTGGTCACCTTCAAGAAATAAAGTCTTTGAGGGCTTTGATCAACTCTGTGGGCATCTCTGGGGTGAATGAAACTCCTCAGTCTCCTCCTTCATCTGAGACAGGTGGCATCAGTGACAGAAATAGTGTGCCACTGTCCCAGAGCCAGGCAGCCACAGCTGTGGGGAGAGGTGCTCTCCAAGCTTCCTCTCTCTCAAAGGAGCCATGTTCGCTGCAAGGGCTGGAGGATGCTGGAATTTGCTCCCTTTGTCTGATCCAAAAGCGCCTGGTTTTGGGGAAGGCCTTCTGGGCATGCTGCACAAGACATCTGTTTTACAGGGTGTTTAGGACGGGGCTCAGCTCAGGCTTCCCAAAACTGGGAAAGGCTGGGAAGTGGTTCCCAGTGGTAATCTGGCTGAGTTCCCCTGCCCTAATTAACTTTTGCAGTCCTGGGATTTGAGTGTGTTACCAATGACACTGTGCTGGGAAAGTAAGAAGTGGAAGGGAGTTTTTAGGTGATTAGACTGTAAACTGCTCTGTACAGTAAAAAAAAAAAAAAAAAAAAAAGAAGTGTTTTGTCCTCTCCCATGCTATAAAGATGCAGGAAACCATAGCCCTGGTGGCTTCATGTCTCTATGGAAACTTGTGTTTTCAGTTCACCTTTACCTAGTTCCCTGTGTATTTTAGTTTAGTTTAACTCAGCCTGGTTTAATTGGAATTTATGCAGCAGAATAACCAAGCTGGAGTAGAGCTGGCACTCCCTGGGCTGCAGGTGGGCTCTGTTTGTAGGGATGCATGTAGAGGTACAGGAGACCATTGCTGTCCCTCACTGGGAACAGAGCTGTGGCAGTAATGTGCTTGGGCATCAGGAGCTGTGGGTGCTGGCGGCCCTCAGTCAAATGGGGAGTGTGATTGAGCTTGGGTTAAGCATCTGCTGAGTTTGTCACCCAGAGTGCATGAACACTCTTGGGTGTTAAAGGACCTAATGCTCTGAAGTCAACACACACCATGCTAACTCCTCCCAGGGCTGGGTGAACCTGCAGTGATTCCTAGGGCTCATGTGAAAGGTAAGGGCTTATAAAGCCCTCTCTTTCCTGGAGCTTTGCTCCCCTGAGGCTGTGAGGGCTGTTCTATCATCTAGTCAGAAGGATGTACAGTGACAGGGTGGGAACCTCCAGACTGAGGCATGACCTGGTACAAGGAAAATGATGTGTCCATTAAATACTGATTTAGAGCTTAATAGACATCACGCCTCTGCCTCTCCTTGCTGTGAGGAAGGTCAGGGTGTAGTGATCAGACCCTGTCTGGGAGCAAAGGTGTGTCTTGGCTTGAAAGCATCTCTTGTGGTCTTTGGCACATGCAGAAAGAACAAGTGGTCTCAGAAAAAGTAGAGAAGACTGAGAACTACCTCATCCTGACCAGGAAGGGGTAACCCAGGAGCATGCATTCTGTCAAGGACATGGGAAAGGTCCACAGCAATGGACATGTCTTTTTTGGGGGAAATGAGACCCTTGCCTGTGAGCAAAGCTACCTCCACCTGTGGAGGACTGGGTGGCTGCACTTTGGGTTCCTGGCAGGCTCTGTAGATTTTCTCCTGCTTAGTGAGCAGAGAGGGAAGCCCATCTGTATATGTCTCCGCTCCCGGAGAGCCTGAGAGCATCACCACTCCTCCTCCCCAGGCAAGGCAGCTCCGTGGCATGACCTCCCACCTGGGGAAACAAGATCAGCAAATGACTCCTAAGTAGCATGTCCATCACTGTCAAATTGACCATGGATGTCAAGCGTGAACCGGCTGTCCCCGCAGCGTGGCCGGAGCCAGCCCCTTAGCTGGCTGAGCCGAGCTGTGCTGACTCCCCGTGATAGCATTTTAATGTGAGGGATGACAGAGGCCTCCAAGTTAATGTCTGCGGAGAGGTGACAGTTTTGAATGTCAGCCAAAGTGGAAGGCCTGCCTGGAATTTCGCAGAGAGTGAAGAGGATGGTCGTGAAATTAGCCCAGGCAACTGTGTCTGCTGACAGCCTTGTGGTGCTGATCCCTGGTGCTCCCAAAAGCAGAACTTTCCTTTTGGACCTCCAAGGACCACCTACATGTCTCCCAGTGTGGTTCTTCTCAGGAGTTTCTTCAAGGACTGGAGAAGGGATTTGAGCCTGGAGCTCACCATTGCATTCCACTGGGATGTGGAAATGGCAATAGGAATGCTGCACTGGCGATAGGAGATGGGGAGGAGGTTGGAGAGGAGCTGGTGTCTGCCTGCTGTTATTAAGAATAACCAGCTCGTGTATTTAGATGAGGCCTGGCTCTCAGAAGCTTGGCTGGCTGCCTGAACAGCCCCATGAAGTCCCACAAGGAAGGCACTCCTGGTGATTAAAATCTGATGGCAAAGAGCATCTGAGTAATTCCTAAACAGCTTATTCACGAGAGGGAGTGAAAACTTCTTGATGCTCATCTTGCAGATGAAGAAATGGCCAGTACAAATCAGCCCATCCCAAATAAGCAGGTATTCTTGTCCCCCTCCCCAACCTTGGGCTAGGCTTTGCTGTGCCTCAGTTTCCCTCCTCTCCATGGGAGTAAGGGCTGTGTTTCTCTATGGAGAAATGATGGGGAAAATAAATGGCTCCAAGACTGCAGAGGGCTTGAAGACTGCAGGTGGGAGGCATTCCTGAAAGGAGATGAGAGCAATGACAAGATACTGAGCACAGCCAAGAGCTGGGCTGGATTTATTAAAGAAAAAACGAGGGAGATGTCTGTGGTCAGCTTGATAAATTGTCTCCTCCTCAAAGCTGTGTTTCTGTGTTATTGTTCGCCTGTGATGGGATCTTGACAAACTCTTCCCTGGACTCAGGGGCTAATTGCTGAGTTCACAAAGTTGCAGACAATCTTTTGTGCTGTCATCTCAACTGGGACTGGGCTGAACTGGTTGTAGACTGGCCACTGGGAAACCATTAATAGGTCTATTTGGTAAGGCAATACAGGGGTATTCCAGTGGAGCCCAAACTCTTCTATTCACTGGTAACCTTCCAAACAGAGTGTATTTCTATTTGTGTTCCTTTTGAGATATTGTCTGTAGTGTGCAAAAGGATTTTCAGAAACCTGGTGTTGGATGGCTAGGAAGATCAGGGAGCAAATGCTCTCCCTCTCCTACCTGAAAACTGCACCTTGCTGCAAAACCAGAGAAAGAGAAGGAAAAAGTTTTACTGTCTCTGACCCTGTATGCTTACACTCTGACTTGAATATTTGGGAAGTTGCAGATTTGATACAAGAGAGTTTTGTGAGAGAAATTGCCTGATTTCTCAAAGCAGGATTTTGCCTGAGAGCTGTTTAAATAAAAATCTGTATTGCTATCTGCGTGTAGATAAAGCAGTGCAAGGAATGACAGCAGTTCTCATATGAATGCAGTTGGCTCATGAGAAAGAGATTTGTGGCTGCAGTGGGCAAATCTCTTCAGAAAATATCTCCTGGGTGTTGGGGGGTCCTGGAGGCTACAGGAGTCACTAACCCAATCCCTGTGTTCCTGGGATGGCACCTCAGATTAGAATGAGATGGTGTTAACAGAAGTAGTGAATTTTGGTTCCTCATCTTGCCAGGGTTTCACCTCTAGCTGCCTACAGGTATGTGGAAGTGGAGATAAAGGATTTGGCCACTTCTTTCTTGAACATAGAGTTCCACTTGGTCATTGCACTGAGAGCTGCAGGGTGGCTGTTGGCCAGTTACACAAAAAGCCCCACCAGAACTCCTCACAGATATGTCAAATTTCCATTATATGTGAGAAAAAAATCCCACCAAAAAGCCCACACACCCAGAAAACAAAACAAACTTCCAAAGGAAAAAAAAAAAAGAATGGTGGACCAACTAGTTCCCATCACCCCAGAAGTTCAAGTTAGTGTTGGCTGGTTTCAGCTGATACTAAAATAAAATGGTATTGGTGCTGAGAAAAGCCTGCTTAAAATAAGGAAGGAAAATGTCTAAAGTGAATTTTAATTTCCTTACTCCAAGTTTAATGCCGTCTTTATATGCCTGGGCAATTGACTGGAGCTTTGTTTAACTATTTTTCTTGGCAGCACTTTGACCTCTAGGTATCTCCTGGTCTTGACCTTCACTCTCTCCCAGTCAGACAGCCTTGGAGGAATGCTGCAATTTGCAGGCTCTTAATCCCAGTACATCAAATGCCAGTCTTGCATTCGCTGCAGCCCTGACCCGTGTTGTCTTAGCCACTGCTTGTCTGCACTGCCCTGTGGCTCCAGGCCTCTTTCTCTGATAGCCTTTTGAAGGACACCCAGGGAGTGGGAGGATGTGGTGTCTGACCCTCTGCCTGGGAGGATGTGGTGTTTTACCCTCTCCTCTAGACCCAGCACCCAGATGGCTCTCGCTGGCTGTGCTTGGATTGTGGCATGGGAGGGATCTCACAGGGAGGCTCTGGCTCCAGTGCAGCCCACTGAGGTCCTCCCGGATGGTGTCTCTCCTCAGCTTGTGGTTTTCCACCATGGTGTAGAACTTTCCTGCTGTCCCTGTTGTCATGCAGACTACTAATTTTCCTTCCCACCAGTTCATTTTGCAGCCAATCCAGAGACTGTTAGCTCCCAGCGTGTGGGTGGAGGGACTGTGGGAGAAGACCTATGTGGATTAAACTCCCACTTGCTGCCATCCCTGCCTCCTCTGCTGAAAGCTATGACCGAGAGAGTTCCTTCTCCTCAAGCTCGGGCTGTGAGCTAACGCAGAGGAGAGATGTGTGCGGTCGTTTATCCTCCTCATCGACAGATGGGATCCGACAGCTTCTTCCCTTATGCAGTCACAGACTCCACAGCTTGCATCTCTTCCCCTTTTCTGCCAGGAATAACTTTGAGGGGGGGCTTTAAAAAATGGTTCATTAATGTTCTGGAAATGTTGTTTTGTGTGTGAATTGCAGGAACTATTTACAGTAACTTCTCAAATGAACCTCGCAAAAGGGGAATAATTTCGCTGTGTGCAAATTTCGCAGCCTTTTACTGCTCTGATTTTTTTTTTTTTTTTCCCCTGACAGCATCTACATTTTAAAGTTATTGCCACAGGCTTAAGAAACCCAGTGTCTTTTTGGGCCAGGTGAATTATGAATCAGCCTTGAACTTCCTTCATAGTGCCGAGTATTAATGTGTCCATATTGCAGAGGGTTAGTGACTTAGCCAGTGGGTTGAGCAGAGAGCAAAGAGGGGACTTGAGGTCTCCAAGTGTTTAAGGCAGGGCACTATATTCTTTCCATGCTAGACAGATGGGAGACAGTGAGGCCCATGGACCTTGGAGAAATTAATGGGGCCCTCTGAAAAAAACATCCTGCTTAGAAATGAAATGTTATAGCTGCACCACTGTGTGCTCTGTGTGGCTGCCTTTATTTTTATTGGCCTCTTGTCTGTTAAAGTTGCCAAATCCTGCCATCATCCCAACTTCCTGTGCTGGGAGAAGATTTGGTGGTAGAACACTCTCCACGAAGCATGGGGGTGTTCACCAGTTGTGCTGTCTGTATCTCATTTTAATGGGGATCATTAACCAATTATCAGCTTAACTGGAGATAGTTGCTGAAAATTTAATTAAAACTGATTATGTGAGGTGTGATTTTCCTTGTGTGGGAGCTCTGGCCATGCTGTAAGGTGGCAGACAGCTTGCTCAGGAGCAGACCAGAGGCTCTGTGGGCAGGCAGATGTGGATGTGTGGCTGAAATGGAGGGTAGCTGACAACAGTGGCATACAGCCCTCAGTTTGCAGAACCTCTTGCTGTGGATGGTGTTTTCCATGCAATTAGGGTGGGACTGACAGCTGCAAGCTCTGACGTGCTTCTGGTTGGTATCTGACTTGGTGACCCCACGTGAGAACTGTGGCTCCCCACATGAGATGTGCAGTCAGAGGGGCTGTGGCTGATTTGGTCTGGGCCACATCTCTGCAGGGTTTATTGATTTCAGTGAGAGAAGCCAAGTCTGCTTTTCCCTGCAACTTGATGGACCTGGACTTCTGATAGCCAAGTGAGGAGTCAGGATGGATCCTGGTGCAAGGCTGTGTTTGGCTGAATGGGGCCCTGCATTTTGTTTATAGGTTTTGTTAACAGATTTAGTGCTTCTGAGAGATGCTTTGAAGGGAGTCCTGTGCTGGCAGCTCTCTTTGGATGCTCAAATCCAAGCATGTCTCTCTTTCCCCGACAGAAGGAGAGCTGCTCCATGGACACAAGCACATGTGACCACCAGTTGTGTTGGCCTCTGTTCTTCTAGAAAGCAAAATATTGTGCTGGTAACTCTCTGTTTATCCTGCTAAGCGCTTTTGCCTCCTAAAGAGAGGCATAACAGTGTAACAGATGTCTGATATTATTTTTTTTTAAGCCTTTCTTAAATATTTTGGTCTGGTCAGTTTTGTTGTTATTTCCTGACTTACATGAGTTACCTGCAGATCCTGGGTTTCTGGACAAAGATGTATTAGATAATGTTCCAGCCCTTCTTCTCCCCAATATCCTGAGGCTCTTTCCTACCTCTCAAACCAGCACTGCTGGCTTCAGGTTTTGACTTGCATTATGTATTGTTCTCTTTACATCAGCCCCTCTGCTAAAGCCAAATCATGTCTTGTTGTGCTTGGCTTCTTGGCAAGTCTGAATCTTACAAATATGTCCAGGTTCAGAAGAAAAACAACTGTTTGAGGGTTTAGAATTAAAAACAAAAAGGAAACATAGAATTTCATTTTGGATACTTAATAGATTTTTTTTTTTGTAATAGAATAGCATTGATACTTTTGTTGATATTTAGTATTAAGTGCTGTCACTGAAATGCTTCTTTTGAGATATAGTTTTAATTGAATTTGAAGCAAAAGGCATTTCAAGATGAGGAAAACTGAACTGCTGGGCTCAGGAATATTGCAGCTAGACATCTTGATTTTGCAGAATTAAAACACTTCAGTGTGAAGAGCCTTCAAAGTGAAGGAGTCCAGGGTGATTTGAGAAGTGTTTTGATGTTACTCAATGTGCATTTTTCCCTGGTTACATATACAGTATGCATGTGTGGTAATGGAACATTTTTTACCTGCTTCCACAGTAAATGAGTAGGTAGCACAGTCCCTTGGTGAAAAACCTTAGAATTTAAATAGACAGGCTGGCAGCTTATTTAATCTCTGTATACTTTTGCCTGCCAGCAAAAGAATAGTTTTTCACTTGCCCAGCTCAGTCTTTGGCCAAGGCAAGAACTGAAGCTGGGTCTTCGAGTCCTTGTCCCATGTCCCACGACAAGATCCCCGTCTTTTCTCTTTGTTTGCGGGTTGTGATTAATCACCCAAGTCTCCTGATATTATTTCTGTTCTGCTCCCCGACTGTATGATTTGAAACTTTATAAACAGGCCGTAGCAAATGCATGTGACACACAAAAATATGGGTATTCATCAAAGCAGCACAGCTGCTCCTGAAACAATGGTGCTAAGGAAGCCCATTCATACTAATTACAGCAGCACAAAGAATTGTGTTGCTAAATTTGCTGGCAGGTCCAAAAAATGTTTTGGCTTGACCTGAAACAGTCTCTTTTGGGGAAGAAGTTTTTGGCAAGTTAAACGTTTTAGTTTCACTCTAGAAGCAGCATTTTGTTTTAAAGTGAAGGATTAGCTTTAAGTAGAAATGGAGAGTTACAAGATGGAACATTGTTTTTAAGTTCAAGTGGAGGGGGTTATTTTTATTTTTTAAGGAGAGTCTTTCTCTTATCCCTAACTTTGATAAAAAGGAATAAGCGGGTGACCTGTTTTAATAAGGTTGGAATGGTGTTTTTGGCAACCTCTTCTTCCCAATATGAACTTTCCAGGCTGTTGAAGGATTGTCTGACCCTTCTGCAAGCACCAGGAAAAACACCCTACGTGAGGGTCTGAAGCTTGAGGTCCAGGTGATCGGTCACTGCTCTGCTTTGCCCCCAGCCTGATGTGCTGAGCAGGTAACCCTTGTGAAGCCCAGTAGCCTCTCATGTGGTGCTGCTTGCTGAGGGGGAGAGAACAGGGGCAATTTTTCTAAAATCTTGCTGAGCCCCAACAGAACAAAGCATATTTACACTCCACATACCAATATTTCTGTGTACTCTTCTGATGGCATTCCAACTGCACAATAATATTTTCCTTTCTGAAAATAGCACACTGACTTAGTAAGATCCTTGAATGTTTAGGAAGTCTGGAAATGCATAATTAAGGTATCCAGCCAATTCCCCCTTTTGCCTTGTAATTATTGTCAGTTGATTATCACCCCAAATGACTTCCACCACCCGCTCAAGCTTAACTTTGCCCCTCAAACCTGTCAAAACAGAGACATGTATCCACATTGCAAGTTGCTATTACGACAGAGGGAACAAACTTCCCTTCTAGTTCAGATGAATCGATTTTCAATGTAATTTCACATTCATGCAGCAGGTAGAATGATTTACTGCTGCGCAGTCTCTGCCTGCCTTTCTCTTCAAAACCTCACCTGCATGAACCCCCGTGTTTATTGTTGGCTGTGAGTACCTAAAACAGCCCTAAAGAGCTGTTGCAATTCATAACATCCAACATCCTATCACTAAAGACCGTTCTCAAAGCTGCTTAGGAGCTGGAGCAGTAAAAGGGTAGCAGCCTCACTCCAGATACCTCAATTAAGGTGGAAAAGCACAATGTCTCCAGCCCACAGCAACTTTGCTGCCTTCACCAGGGGCTGCTTTGTTTGTGCAATATGGTGAACACTGTAGTCCACGTGAGTCGATGGGAAAACTGCACTTCACGTTGTTTCAGTCCCTGCTTTTATTAAGCAGCCATTTGGATGACATATGGAAATTAATGTTATATTTAGGCATGTTCCTCTATGTCCATGAAGACAGTTACAAAACTATTTTTAACTCTAATACTTGTACTAATCCTCCTAAAACCCACCAAGGGGCACTAACTCTTCTGCAGCAGCAGAGGAACATTCAGTCTAGTCTTTAGGGGCGTATTTCTGGATAGGAAGATATTTGCCAAAATAACCCGTTCAGTTCACTCTGGTTCTGCTTTTATCTCAAGTTGCTCTGCCCCCCTTGCCAGCATCCTGCTGATTCCTTTGGCTTGCCATACCCACAACCTTGCTGCAGCAAGTCCCAGGACTTGGCAAGTGCCTTGGGCTTCTCATGGCAGGCACCAGCAGTTGTGTTGCAGATCTGTTCCAACACACATCTGTGTGGGGCTGTCCCTGTGGCGGCCGTGTCAAAATCTGGATTTCTGCTGCTCCTGCAAGTTGCTCCAGGTGTTTGTTCCCGGTTCCTGGGCTCTAACAAAGGTCTCCTGAGCACACAAGATAACCAGCAGCACCTCTTTTCTCTTTAAGGAAAGACTTTCTTCCAGGCCTTTATGGGACAGAGAAGCCATAAAGATCAGGTTAAAGCTGACAGTGTGGATGGACCATCCAAGTTGCCAATGGAGATGCAAAAGCACAACTGAAATCTCTGAGATTGATTTCTTCAGGAGCTTTTGCAGAGAGGCCAGAGGCAGTGTGCCAAGATCTCCCAAGATGGCTCCTGTCTGGGGTATTGCAGCAGATTCCTGTTCATGAAACCCTTGTTCCAACCCGCTGGAGTATTTTGTGTTCTGTGGGATGTCTGCAGAGGGATCCGTACCATGCTTTAGTCATGGCCTCCCCCAAGGACCAGCATGTCACTGTAATGTAATTTCTGAGCTTGATCCAGCTGGTGGGTGGGTAGGGAAGGAGCGCTTTGCTCCCTGTGCAGCTCCATTCAGCAAGTCTTGCTGCTGGGATGCCAGCCCTGCTCAGGCTCAGATAATCCAGGGCCTCTATTTTTGGCATTTTTTCTGTTCTTTATTTATTTTTTTAAAAATTTTTCCCTAGCATCTTCTGCTGCCCCACATCATCTCCAGGCCTCCTGTGGGAAGCTGCTCTACCTGTGATGGGATGCAGAATGTTGGTTGCTCAAAGCAGCCTCTGCCCCCCTCACTGCACTGCAGCCCAGCCCTGAGGCACAGGGGTCTGTGTCCCTGGAGGCCTGGAGGGGAGCGTGCCCTGCCAGTCAGACCAATTTCTCCAGGACAAAGGAGCCAGATTGCCTAATCTCCGGGGTGAGGGTGCTTCCTGGGCGGCGTGCCCTCGGGGATGTGCGTGCCTCTTCCCAGGGCTGTGCCGAGGGCAGCTCCGCTGGCCAGCCTGCGAGCCAGAATGATTACCTTGCACTCCTGCACTGCAGTGTAGTGATGATGGCAATTTATCAGGCTATTCCCTGGTGGACTGGATCTGACCTGGATGCTAGAGTCTCAGTGCTTCCAAACAGCTCGACTCACGTGGTGCCCACTCCAGCTTTCCTGGAAGGTAGGCTGATCTGGCGGGAACTGCCTGACACATCGCCATCAATGCGTAATAACCTTCAGCTAGGAAAAAAAAATAGAGGGGAAAAAAAAAAGGAACAGAAAAAACAACCTTCTGCCCATGATCCCCTAGTAACCCTAGAAATATGGGCATTAATGTCCAGAGAGCTTTCTTCTATGGATGAGGGGGGAGTTAATGGGTTTGGATTATTTGTGGTTATCTGGATTTCAGATTGACACCATAAATATTCAAACTCTGAACCTGGCTGGATGCAGCCGCCGTTGACTTTTGTATGACCTAGCTGGAAACTTTAAATCAGCTGTCGACTTGACTTTCAAGGGACTGAAATGCTCCAAATCCACTAGATAGCATCTCCTTGGTGTTTTATTACCTCCTGAGAACCTCACTTTGGTAGGGACCCAACTCCAGCCTCCTTTCAGAAAGCAGAGCTTTGTTAGCCTTGCAAAGTCGTTAAACCTGCCATGTGGGAATAAGGGTGTCCTACCTTGTGGCAACACACAGGGCTTATTATATAGAACCTACATGATTAATATACAAGCAGAATGAGTCCAGATGCAAGCCTAGCATTGTGTTATTAATAGGCTAACATAGATCTTTATCAATGGTGCTCTCTGTTCGCTAGATCACGCTGGATGCTGTGCTTTTGGTGGGGGTTTTTGGTGTGGTTTTTTTTTAGGCATTCCTTTGTCTTTTGAGGTTGACATACAGGTCTTCACTACAGACACTGAATAGATTCTGCTCCCAATGTACAGTGTGCTGTCACTCTGGGCTGGTCTGTACAGTGCTGAGCAAGTCAGAAGTGACACACGGCGAGCAGCTGTGAGGATGGGCCAACAGTGTCACCATCAAAGGGCACTCTCTTGCCCAGTGACTGAGCAGAGCAGCCCTCCTACACCAGATTCACCACAGCAAGCTGTGTGTTGAGGGCCACTGTCAGCTTAATGAATGTCACGGGAGCCACAGTGCCAATAAAGGTTATGGCCTTTGCTGGAGAAAGGGACCCAAACACCATTTTGGTACTTGTGTGGTGGTGGGAGCAGCAGTGATGTGTCTGACTGCTCAATACCCGTATCCTCTTCTGGAGAGCTGGTCAGTGCATCCAGAGACAATGCTCTGGAAAGTCATAGAGGTGTACAAGTTGGGACCAGGTGATTTGCTGGAGTAGATCTGTTGAGAGGGGACCTACAGTGTGGCTGGAATCAAGACCTCTAGCTCTCTGTAGCTCCATGGGACATACTGGAGAGCTGTTTGCCTCTTCTTCCCTCAGTCAACTTGGCCAGCCTTTCCTAGGACACTGTTGAATTAATTTGCTGAGCTCTGAGGCTGTTCTGGTATCACAGCAGTGACACTCAAATACCAACAGTGACGTGGTATGAAGGGCTCTCAGGTCCACACAAAGTGGCCCAGGCAGGAAATGGTTTCGAAAATGCAGAAGCTGGTAAGTCCAGGATGACAGCTTTCAGATAATTGGTTTGATGGCCTAGTCCTCTAATGTGATGTTTTATTATGTCCAACAGTTTTCTGTTCCAAATTCCCTGAGGACCTTTCCAAAATAGCTGTTCAATGAATAGCTTCTCGCTGCAGCTATGTGAGAGGTGCTGGCAATGGAGAGATTTTGGCAAACAAGCCCCACAAAGACATAGAAATACCCTTAGTCTTACCCTACAGATTACCTCATTCCTCCGCTTATCTGGCTGGTACTGGAACTGAATCACAGACAAATGGGTGGGTCTTCTAGTGGCCAGAAGTATCTGCTCTAGACAGTCATTTCTTTCTCACCTTTGTTGGGAAAGTGCTTCTTCCTATTCCTGATGCTTTGAGATCTCTCTCTGCAGAAGTCCCTGGAGACACGTGCTATCCTGGCAACCATGCACAGGGATTTGGACGTCCCAGCGTGGCCATAGGTGTCCTCTCGTCTTCAGCCCATGTGGTGTCTTATCCCCCAGCCTCCAGGAAGTGGGCTCTTGCAGGGACACCTTCCTCCAAGCTCACTCTTGATTATGAAGATGTCTGGACTCTCTGATACAGATTCACGTGCCCTGTGCTTTTAATATCATGTATGAGTTGCTCTCTGCCGACTAAGATTAATTGAATATGTAAAACAATAGGTGCTAGGAATTAATACAGGGCTCTGTAATACAAGATGACTTTTATTCTAGTTTGAATACTTCACACAGCAGCTATAAGTGCATTAGTTTTATTGATCTATATTCATAGAATTATTTAAATGTACCCTCTGGTGCTGAGTGTCAGGGATTTTCCAATGCTTGCCACTATGCATTTTTCATTAGAGGCTAGCGAAGGCAGATCCAAACTTTGACTGCCCAGGCAAGATTAATTTCATCTTGACAGCCACAGGCAAACACAAGCAGAGTGTTTTGAGAGCTGACCACTAAGCATGGTCTCACACCACGTACCCTGGAGCGGTTTCCTGGACTCCCTCCTTCGGGCTCTCCTGCATTGTCAGCCTTTCAGTGCTGCCAGGGTACACTGGCTACCAAACACCCTGGCCCCACCAGGGCTTTTCTTCTGAGTCTTGTTTTAAAGAATGAAAATGGATGTGTTCCTATATATAGCTGAAAGTCTTATATTAAAACGTCTGTTTGTACTGTGAATACTAAGCCTGGCCTGATCTTTCAAGGTCAGATGTTTGGCAGGTGCCAACGGTCTGTAGCTGGTAGAACATTTCTTCCATCCAAATGTGACTGGATTGTCTTGCATTTCATCAGGTTTTTTTTTTTTTCACTTTTGTCTAAAAGTGTTCAGTTAATTTTCTTGCCCTTCCCTAGCAAAGAATTAAAAAGAAAGAAAAAAAAAAAGATGAAAAAACGCCAGCAACTTAATTTCTGGTGAAAAGCATTCTCAAGGTTTTCTTTATATGGTATTTGATGGTAGTCACTAGCCAAAGGAAACTGAACTTTTTAGTTTGCAGGGAACTCAGGATGAAAAGAACTAAACTTCCCAGACAAAAATGAAATGTGAGGGGGTTTTTAGTGGTTGGCAGTGGGACAGGTGGGGAGGCAGGAAAGGCAACTTTCCCACAGGTTTGTTGTGAAGTTGGGTGAGGGATGGAAGCTCTTGTAACCTCCCTTTCCTGCGCTAGGTTGCTTGTTAAAGTCATGGGGAGTCTCTGGTGTCTGCTACGAGGCTGAGCTCATGTTGCAGCCTTTGCTCGAGGGAGGACACTAAGAAGGTGTCTGTCCTTCAGCTGACAGCCTAGTGAAACTAAAACTCTCTGAGTTTTCTGTCTCTCTGCTAAATTGGGTTAAAATTAGCTGACAGGTTCCAAAGCGATTGGAACACACAAGCCTACGGTGTAATTGCATAAGCCACTTTCCTTGGGAACCAGGCTAAAAAGCACCAGCATGTTTTACAGCACTTATCGTAAGGATCATTTTGTGTCTGGTTCAATGTTCATGGTACTGTCTGAACGTGAACTTCGGGAATGCTGGAGGGGTACACAGCCAGTGGGCCTCTTTGGGAGGTTGTATGTGGATGTGTGTGGGCTGCAGCAGAAAAGCCTTTGGGATTTGGGATCCCAGCTCCACAGAGATGCTCTTGTCAGTCCTGCTAGTGAGGCTGTGCCTGCTACCATATAAAGCCTCCTCTGAAGCTGGCCTTGGTCCCTCTGCTTCATCCTTGTGGGTAAAGGAAGAAGCCATGAGGGGATGCAGTTTTGTTGCCCTAGGGCCACTGCTTCCCCATGGGAGGGTTACATCTCCAGCTTGTATCCGAAAGGGATCAGGGAGTGGGGTCTCCTCTGGGCCTTGGAAAGAGCTGCCTGGTTCCTTTGCCTTGTCTCAGTTGACAGTGGCAAAAGCTATCCCAGAAGAATGCTGTGCCTCTGGGATGGAGCAGGGGCACAGCGGGGGCATCCCAGCTTTGCTGTGCAGGTAACAGGTAAGTTTGCTCCCCCCCAGTATGTCCTGCTCTCCAGAGCAGGGGCAGAGCCATGCAGGGAGATTGTCACTGGTGGCTCCCCCCACCACTCTGTGGGGACTTGGAGGAGGATCTGTGCTTTTATTTATTTATTTATTAGTAAGTGGAGGAAGTAGGATGGAAAATGGCCCTGGCATCAACTTCTCCCAATGTCTCAGTATCCTCCCCGTAGCAGGGCTGGCGCGTGGGTTTGGACTGGGAGCATCACTTTGCTCTCTTGGTCCAGAGCCCTGCCTTTGCCTTGGGTGGAGCCAGCTGACCCCCAGCCCTGAGTCCCAGCGCCCAGACCCTGCCTGGCGCTCGGAGGAGACGGCTTTGGCGGCGGGTTCGTGAACTTGGCTATGTTTTATAGCCACTAGAGGGGGGTCAGAGACTGCTGGCTTGGGCTGCCTGCAGCAGGGCTGCCCGGCTGGGGGGCTCGGGCTGAGCCCCGCCTGGGCAGACAGCCCTCCCCTTGCCCTCAGCCTGTTTTCAGTATCATTCCCAGTCTCAGTGGGAATTCCTTTGGGAAGGTCAGTGCTGCAAGCCAGGATGTGCTGTGTGCATCTACTTCGCTTTTCCCTATGGGAATGTGGGCACGTGAGCAGGGAGTGTGGGGTTAGAAGGGAGTTAAGCTGGGGAGTCCTAGCCCACGGTGGGTTTATCAGCTCAGCTCCAGTAGCACTTTGTAATTTGAGAGCTACCTGTTCTTGCCCAAAAACAGCCGTCTTGCTCACACACGAGCCTGAAACCACCCGAGGCAGCTCTGGGCAAGATCCCATCAGGTCTTCTAGCTCTTGGATGGACATCCCTCCGTTGTGCTGAGCTCCTTCACGTCCCAAGAGAGAGCATGTCCTGTGGTTCTGCAAAGTGACTGTGGGGGAAAAGACTCTGTGTGACCAGCCCAGGGCACGTGGCATCAGCCACTGGTGAAGGGGAGGCATCGAGATTTGCCAACGAGCATCAGGCAATTGGGATTGCTGGAGCAATTTCAGCTGGCCAGGAGCAAGTCTGTTTATTGTCTCTGAAACCAGGCATTCAAGGTGCTGAATTTCCTTTGCTAGCAAAGCCCAGAGATGTGTTTTGTGCCAAGATAAGGAGAGATTTTCAGAACACTTTTATATCTCATTGTTTTCCCTCATGGGCCCCTATATATGATTTTTCCCAAAGGGGTAGGAAGTGCTGGATTTTCCATTTCTAGGTGCTGCTCTCCGAATTCCGAGTGACATGAGCCATAACACTTGCAAACCTGTCATGGACACTTTGGCAAGACTCAGTCAACTTATGAAGAGAGAGGAAAGGATGAAAAGAGCTTATGATTGCCCTTAGCAGAGCCTGGCATCGCGAGGGATTTTTCCTCCTAGGAGCGACACACCTCTGCTGCCACTGCATGGTGGATATTCCTGGTGCCTCTGGAGCAGGATTTGCAAGCAGGTAACTCCATGGCATGAAACTAATGCTCTGAGGTCCCCCATACCTGTTGCTGAGAGCACCCAGTCTCTAACACGCCATGGGAACAGTCTGTTCTCTGTGTCACTGGGAAGTGATGGGGACTGGTTGCATTAATGGGTGGGAGGGATTTGGCCTCTCTACCCCTCAGCCTCCCCACAGCTCCGGGATCGTTTTAAGTGCAAAGCTGTGGATTATAAATTATACAGCATTTATAATCAGGAAAACATCTGCTGGGTGCTCTTTCCAGTGGACAGGGCCAGCCAAAGGCTCCAGGACACGATGCGTAGGGGTTGCACCAATCGCCACCTGTCTGCTCCTATAACCGAGTTGATTTTTTACGATCTTGACATCAGCTTTCAAGATGCATGATCTATGTGTTTATTTAGCTGTCTTTCCTGGCGTCCCTTAGTTTTGAACTCCTGTAAATCCTCCCACCGTTGGATTTCTGCACTTTTCAGAGATTACATTTCCTGACAGTACATTTCTTCTTCCCCCTCACTTCGTTGACAGCTCAGGCGAGGCTCCAGGGACCAAACTGTTCAAACCTGGCTCTGGAAAGCTGAGCTCTGACACAGAGTGGGTCTAACTTTCCAGGACCAAGCAACTGGTACTAGTGTAAGCAGGAGAGGTGACCCAAACATGTGGCTTTGAGGTTGAAATCCCCCTCCAGGTTCAAAATTGATCCAGGGGCTGTCTCATCCCCCAGAGCTTGGTGGCCAGTCCATGAAGTGGTCTCCATGAGATGACCTGCTCAAGTCATGTCTTCAGGCCAGAAGTGTAAGTGGACTTGATGTGGCCAGAATAGCAATATTTGTTAAAAAGCCCAAATGGTGGCTGGTGGGGAGTGACGTTTTCACAGTTCTGTTTAAGTCCCAGGGGCCCTCACTCACTGACGGTCTCATCTCAATGGGAGTTAACCCAAGCAAGAGCTTCCTGGGAAAACCAGTTCAAGTGATTCCCAGAAGGATCTCAGTATAAATGCACTTGTTTTTCATAAAATCATTTAATTTTTTGTCCTCTTTTGGGGAAGTACAGCTAGTGCTGAATGGCACCAGCTCCCAGATGCTTACCAGGAAAGAACATGCAGCAGCCTTTGGCTTTTGTGCTTTTTACTACCAGCAAAGCAGGGATTATGGAGCAGAGCTATAGCCAAGAAACCTTTGAAATCTGTGAGATACTTCCCACAACCTGTAGCCTCTGACTCCATCAACTGGGAGTACATCTTCATGGAAAAGTTGTGTGAATGATAAGAGTCAACGTGGGCTGATCTGGATTTCTGGGTGTGGTTTGCAATCCCTTTCCCAGCAAGTCCTAGCACCCTTTGCTTACTACTTGTCCACTTTTGCACCTCTGCTCTTTTTCTTATCCCACTCACAGGGCTCTTCTGTCTGGCCCTCACCCCTCCTGCTGCCTGTCACAGGCCCTCCTTTCCCTGCTGTGATTGCAGGAATGGGGAAAAGAGAAGGTGAGGGAGAAGGCAAGCCTTCCAGGATCCAGAGCCATCCTGGCTCTGCCCCGTATCATGCCTATGCCACTTGATCCCTGCCTCTCTCCCTAAACTTCCCAGCCACCAATGGCATGTGATTTAATTTATTTACAGCATTAATACCTCTACAAGTTTTCTGCTTAACTGCATGCCCAGGCCTTCCCTGTCTCTTGGAGAGGATCCCTGACTCTGGCAGGTACCATGCCTGATATTTTTTGAAGCCAATGTGAACTTGTCCCTGCTACAAATTCATATTTGAGGCCCTTGTGCTTGGCTCAAGTGGCATTCCCACCCACTGCTAACCCTGCTTCTGAGCTCCATTGCTGCCTACAGCAGCACTCAGAGGTGTCCAGATAAAATGGATTTTAAACTTCCATGTATCTCAGGACATAATTTCCCAGCTCTGTTACCAGGGCCCAGATCTACCTGCTGTTTCACTCGCCTTGCCATAGGAATGGTGTTGCCTCCCTCTCAGTGGTGCCATTTTAAGCATCCAGGAGGAACAAAGCTCCTGGCAAAGGTCCGGTTTTCCATGGGTTTGGGCTAAAACCTTCTAATTTTCACCCACTAAGGGTCTGGTTGGGCAGCTGAACATGTAGATAGGTGACAACATATCTGTTGTATGACAACCAGATCCATGAGCTGTGTGTCACCACTGTCTTAGGTGGAGGATGCTCTTGCTGCACCCTCAAGCTGTGACCTGACAGCAGCCTGCTTTGTGGGGCCGTGATGTCTCACTGCCAGCTTCTTTTTCCTGTCCTTCCCAGTGTGGTTCTCACTTCCAGGTCCTCTCAGCCGTCTTGTCCAGTTCAGCAGATAGGCGAGAAGAATCGATGGCTTACCGTGGGATGGTTTACCCCTTTGTGTAATGAGATGTTAAAGGTTCTCTTTCACACTAGGCTGGAGGCTTGCCTTTATGGGCATCTTGAAGTCTTGGCCTTGAATGGAAACCTGTCTCCCTCCAGCAGAAGATTGCATACACCTCATCATCACTTCTGCATATTTTTGGCTGCCAGGCAATCGCAGGAAAATAGGTTAGGAAAGATTGATCTGTAGGTCTTAATTTTATGGGCTTCTGTGGAATCCACCTCCCATCAATTTACCTGTGGGGGTTAGAAGAGCCGATGTCCTTATCATTCCCCTCATCCTGGCTGGGAATAACCTGCCAAATGAGCTATCCCTTTATAAGGGCGTTATCATGTAGAAGAGCATAGTGGATTTGCACTTCTGATGGCTCTGTGGTTATTTATATGGAATTAACGCTTATCTGAAGCCTGGGTCTTGTTGCTTTGTTCCTCTGCAAAATTGCTCCAGGTGGGACAGAGAATGGAAATGTCATGGGAGCAAACAGGTTTCATGGTGAGGCAGCTGCAGGCTGAGAGCATGGGAGTCCTTGCCTCTGGGCAGCTGCTGATCCCTCCATACCAGGCTGCTCATTCACAGCAGCATACAGTTGGATTTGCCTTTGCCTTCATAGGGCTGCTTGGACTACACAAAGGCTTTTATGATCTGCACACGTTGCATGTGTGTGCTCCTTTAAAAAGTGAGTTAGATGGAGCTCCATCCCACAGTGAATTCCCTTTGTCAACCCCTACCCTGATTGCGAAGAAGTTCAGTGACCACCGTGCTCGGTGCAGGGCTGGTGAGCCTTGCCCAGCCCCAGCTTTCATCATCAGCCTGCGCCTTCCCATCATAGAATCATTGAGGTTGGAAAAGACCTTGCTTGGAAACTATCCCTGCTGCCCAGGGCTGGTGGCATGGCTTGCTAGTGGTGTCACAGCCAGAGTTTGCCCTCAAGGTCTCATCTTTGGAGCCAGTACCCTTATTAGAAACACAATCCCTCTCTACACCCATTTTTTATTTTTTTGAAGAATCACTGAAAACTAAGGCAGAGAAATGGAGCCCTTTGCCCAAGGTCATTAACCAGCTGCAGAGTCTGGAGTAAGAGTGCCCTGATTTCCTGGCTTTGTGTCATAAGTGTGAACGGCTCCTTGCTCTGATGACAGCGAGGGCTTTACAGTAAGGGAAGGGGGGGAAAAAAGCGCCATATTTCAACATGCTTCTTGCTCTGTCCCTGAGTGCATCCCCCGGGGTGAGAGTGAAGTCAAGAGGCTGCTGTGAAAGGGTTATAGCCGACCTCTGATCAGAACCGATTAATGACAGCCCCAGGGAGCGAAAGCCCTTGAGCTGCCAGGAAGGAGGTGAGCATAGAAAAGTGACGAAGTTTTAAGTGCAGCAGCTGGAGTCCGACATAGAGCAACAGCAGAGGAAACAGCTGTGCATGGACACAGGGCAGGAATGGAGGGGATTTCTCCATCCATCCCCAGCAGTTTGGATCCAACCCTTCAGTTTTCAAAATCCCCACTGGCCAGACTCGTTGCTCTGAATCGGCCGATGATGGTTTGGAGGTTTTTAATTTGTTTGTTCAAATTAAGTTAAAAAAGAATAGCTGTGAGAGTGGGTTAGTATTTAGTATTAACTCCAAGCAGGTGATAGTAACAGTGTGTGAGGGCAAGGAGCACTGTTGTCAAACCAGGGAAACTGAGGCAGAGCATCAGGATGGGGCAAGCAGGGCCAGAACCAGGAGGAGCACCCACTTCTCCCTGTGCTGCCAAGCATCCAGCTTTGTGCTGGACTCAGCGGAAATCTTCCCTTGATGTAATTAAAGGATGAGCAGAGACGGCTGAGAGGAGGTGGCTGTTTACGAGCACAGAGGAGGGCATGCCGGGAAGATGCTCCATTCCCCAGCTCAAACTGCTGCTCAGGAGCACGACCCTGGGCGAGGATGTGCTCAGCTCAGAGGCTCTCCAGCTCCACCACGGACGGCTAAAAGCAAACTGTTTATGCAGGCTGTTAATGCAGGCAGTGGCCAGCTGGACTCAACACTCCTGCGTTCCAAGCAGGCTGTGGGATGGATGAGGAAACCCACACTCCTTCTCTTACAGGTCCAAGCCCGCTTGTTAGACCTGGTCAATAGTTTGCTGTCAAATGCAATTCTCTGTTAAACAGACACTGGTTTCTTTTCCTTTTCTGCCAGGGCAGAATTTATCTCAGAACATGTCAATATTCAGCCAAATTTCTTGCTTTTGGTGCTTTCCCTCCACTTTGCTTAAATAGCAACAGTGAAAACAACACGGTTGTCAGCTATTGAAGTTTGAATCTGAAGGCTCAAACCAGCAAGGTCTCCAAGTGTATTTTTGATTTTATGTCAAAAGAAAAAAATAAATAGAGAAACTGAAGAAGGTTTTTAAGAACTGATTGTCATGGTGGAAAAAAACCTGTGTTAAAGAATGTCAGGAAAATTTCTGGAGGCCTGATGTCTGTAAGTCTCTTTGCTGGTCTGTAGTTGTGGGTTTAAGGTGGTTCAAACGGAGCAGAGCTGTGATTCTGTACAGGGTTTTCCTGTACAGGGTCAGGAGTTGGACTTTGATCCTTGTGGGTCTCTTCAAACTAAGAATATCCTATGATTCTATGAGCTTTGGGACAGGGATGGTGGCAGCCCAACCTTGGTGACATGCAGAGGCTAGTGTGTCCCACTCCCTGTGTTGGTTAATACCTGGGTTATGAGGTCTGCTGTGTCTTCCCCACTGATTCATCTCAATTGGCAATGCTTGCATTCAACATTAAGCACAATAGCTCCTCATTATAGTGTAAAACGGGCTGTCTGGAGAAATGCTGCCTGCTTGGGAAAGCTTTGGGTAGTCTGTGTTCTGTCCCACAGAGCTTGGAGCAGACAGCCTGGCTGGGGAGGAGATGGGAAGGTGCTGTCCCACCCTGAGGAAGCACACTGGTGATCTTTGTCCTTCCCTGGCCCATGGGGTGTCCATGTGGCCCTGTGTGAACATCCATGGTGTCTCTGACAGCACCATGGTTTCAAGAGACACTCTGACTCACTGATTTTGGAGCTCTATGTAGATGTAGCCAAGACCCTCACAAAAGGCACAAAGGCCACACTGGGACCCATAGGCTGGAGGGTGCCTTGTGCTATGAGGTGAGGGAGACCTGCTGGGGATGAACGGGAGAGGCCCCAGGTCCCACATGTGTTGGCTTGGCAGAGCTTTTGGGTGTTGCCAGAGTTAATGCAGGGAGCGTGTGCGCCTCTCGTGTGTGTTTATGCATGCAAAGAAGTGCCTGCTGGGGAAGGAGTGGAAGGCTTGTGATTTATCATTGCTCTGTAATGGGTGCCTTGCTTCTAGTGAAAGAGGTCAACATCCCTGAGAGATACCAAAGCCCCTCCTTATTAACGTCCTGTTACAGCTAATGGCTTGGGGTAGGGCAAGCAGGTCTTACAAGGAAGGCATTAAAGAGCAGCGCTATTTGGAAGGGAAGCCAAAGAATTTACAGCAATATTTACACAGAGGCTCTCCCCAGAGATAAGGAGGTACACAGTCGGCTCGGCTGATAAGCACAGCTGTGGGACCAGGCAGAGCAAGCACTGTTGTTTGTGTATCCTGAAGTTCAACGGGATCAAAAGCCAGAGCTGCGTGGAGCAGGAGAGGGGGATGTGATCAGGACCACACATACAAGCTGGGACCCAGTCTCTGGGAGGCACAGGTGCTGTGTGTGTTCAGTGTCTTGCAGCAAGAAATGGGGCCAGCAGTACTCCCTCATGCTCCTAGACCTGAGCCCCAAGCCCGGGTTTGAAGGTGTGGATTAACACAAGTCAATGAATGCAATTGCCTGTCCTAGTGAAGATGTGGAGATCTGGCCCAGATTAATGCTCCTGGCAGCCACCATCTGCCTTGTCCACCATATGCTTTGTGAGCTTCAGGTTGGTAGTTGTTTCTCCAGCAGTCCTGCTAGGGCATTCCAGCCTCATCTCCAAGAGCCCTGCCTTGACTCTACCTGGCTGTGTCCTGGGGAGCCCAAGGGACACATCTCACAGCCAAAAGGAAAAAGGCAAGCCTCCTCACTTCATTTGAGGTGAAATATAATTCCTAGAAAAGCATGTGTCCCAGGATACAGGTCACCCAAGCTGGGGAACAAGCGAGGAACTTCAGCTCTTTCCTGTCCAGCTGATGGTGCAGTCAGGTCTTCCCTCCCTAGTTCTTTAGCTCCACTTTTCCATACCTTTCCCATTTGCTCTGGCAGACTTGTGGCACATCTGCAGTCATTTGTCCCTCTCCTGTGCAGGCTGAGGGTCCCTCAGACCATTCTCTGCCTCCTCCATCCTTTTGCTGCTAGAACAGGCCAGAATCTCATATCCTCATCCAGTGAAGTCTCCTGACTCAAACCTGGTTGAATGCAAAAGGAATTTCATATGGTTTTTTTCTCATCTACAGCACCAGGCTTTGGATCTAATTTTGTCTATGACGGAGAAACCAAATAACCCCTGTGCAGCAAGCCATAACAAGACAGCCCAGCCTCCTCCGTGCCCCCTTCTTGCACCAACTGTGAACCTCCCTGTGCCTCCTGGCTTCTTTATGTGCTCAAATCACCCACAGCCACCACCTCATCCTGTGCTAGACCACATCTCTACTTCCCCGACCTCCCCAGCCCCTAATAGCACTCGGCCACTGATCTCCGAGCACTCCATCCATCATTTGACTAGCACATTATTTATTTACTATGGGGGAGAGAAGGGAGTTGGGTTGTCTGGAGAATGTATTAAATTTTCATTTGTTCTCATTGATTCCTGAAAGGAAATTGCTGAGTTATGCCATCAGGGTGGACTAGTTACTATATGGAGAGTCTCTACCAGAGGAGGGTACTGGATGTGAAATAGGGGTGGAGTTAAGGTTATTTTGAATATTAGATTAAAGTTACAACGACCACTTAGCTAAACAACCTGATGAAACGTATTGGCATGGTTTTTTTTCTGCTTCCCTTAGTCTCTGCTGTAGCTGCTTGCCCAAAGTCTTGCTGGTTTCTCTTGCCATATGGGACACACGTGGTACTTCTTCCTCCTGGCTGCTGTGTGAGTAGCTCCCCCTCGCAGGTTTCCCCACCGACTCTGAAGCACTGTGTGTGTGCGTAGGAGAGGCTGCTGGCGAGGGCCCATTCCCTGTCTGCAGGAACTGCTCGGCCTCTTCCAGCTCATCCCATTTGGTTTGGAGACAGTTGCCTTACGTATTTCTTCTCCAGGCATGTCTGGGTTCTCTCCCGCTGAATTTCCACTCTGGTAGTTAGCACATTATTTATGGCAATTTTTTCCTATTTTTTTAGTATGTACTAATATTGTAGGTTGCACAAGAATACTGGCTTTTCCATAGGGCTTCTTGTCATCCAAAAGCTGCTCTTTTTTGTTCCCCAGCCAGAACTGGCATCCCAGCCAACAGTGATGACTATGGTTCAGGTTTTCCATGCTTTGGATGATTATTGTTCTGGTTTTCTATGCTTTGAAGCCCACCAAGGGCTGACTTGGAGTCTCAGCTGAGGACTGGTTCACGATACTTCATCTTGGACCAATTTCATAAGCAAGTTAAACTAGAAGTGTTGTTCAGTCCTCAGTCAAGACACCACAGTTGCCCTAACCTGCTTTCAGAGCCTGTCTTTGGTAGGAACTGTGCAATCTTCTCACCTGAACAAGAAGGTGAAGCAGTTGTCCTTGAGGAAATGTCTTATGGCTGGGACTTTTCAGGACAGATACTGTTTTCTGGGTTAAAATGGCCACGTGTGTCTTGTGCTGCCTGAGGACTGTGGGCTGGGGAAGGTCCTCACATCTCTGAGGAGACCACCTCCATCTCTTGCCCTTCTGACCCCACTTGCTGCCTCCAGTCACAGTAAACCCTGAATTCAGAGAACCACAACATAGAAGTGGAATGTTTTTACCGGGGTTTTATTTTTGCAGTCTGGAGGATAATCAGGGGTCCTTGGGTTTCTGTGGGAGTTGAAAGAAAGGACAGAGCAAACTGGCGCAGTTCCCAGTCCAAAATGTTTTCACTAATTGCATGCAACCTTCCTTACAGGAGAGAGAGAGGCTGCAAATACCACCGGCAGTTTAATTACCACTGCTGGTTCACATTGATTTTTATTTATACCGCTCCCGGTGCTGTGTGTGCAAGGTAGGAGCGGGATGTGTAGGGAATCATGGATCGCTGGAGGGAGGGAGCCAAGGAGCGTGTGTGTGTGTTTATTTGGGGGTGTGGAGCCTTTCCAAAGATCCCTGGTGTACTGGACAGCTGTACCCCAACACCCATTGGTGGGTTGGGTTGGAAAGTGACCGCGTGAGGATGAACAGGGGTGCAGGGGACACGCGCTGGGATGAGACCGGTTGGATTCCCAGGCCCGTTTCCCAGAAATGCTTGGCTTTAGCCACCGCTCTGGCTTAACTCTGAGCCCCGCGGCGGATTGCTTCCCCCTTGCTAACCTTCCCCTCCCCAAACGCAATGCGTTTCCTCCCCATCCCGAAGGGGGGGAGAGAGCGGCACGGGAGGAATCCAACATGAGCAGGCTGATGGCTGCCGTCCCAATGCAGGCTCAGCAAATGGGGCTCGTGATGGATGAATGTGCAGGGCAAGAAGTAATAAAATGGGCCCCAGTCATGTAATCTTCCATTAAAATGAAATGCATACCAGAAATGAGGCATTTCTGCAGCTTGTACCATCTCCCACGGAAGATCATGAATAAAAGAGGCAAGTGTACTGTTGACAGATGCCGGCATGCATAAAGGACAGTTCCTATAAAGGCAAAGCCCTGGCTAACAGATGGACTAAAGATGTGAGATGCAGGAAGATTTACCAGTCTAAATAATTCAAGGGAATGTCGTATGGGGAGGCAGTGCTGGAGAGGGGAGCCGGCAGAAGGTACAGATGGAAAGGCAGGCCAGGCCTTTCCCACAAACCCATTAAGAACGTCGCTTGTCTGAGTGACAGTATGTTGCACAAGGCACCAGCAGAGATGGGTGGATTTGCCTCCAGCACTCCTTCTGCAAGGTCAGGAGAAGAGGTATATCTCAAAGGTTGCAACTTTTTGAGGGCATGCTTTGCCTCCTGCAAGGCCGCTTTCTCCAGTCTTCCTCCAGTCCCACCCCTTTCATGCCATCCCTTCGTCTGCTGCCGGGTAAAGCAGGAGCACAGAAGTATTCCGGCAGCCACGAGCAGAGGGTAGAGGTGGCAAAGGCATTTGGCACTCCCACTGCTCTTCTGTGCTTTGCTCAGGTTCCTGGAGATTCTTTGGACCTTGAAGGTGCCTGGCAGCTAGTGCTGGGTGCCCTGTGCCCACTGCAGGGCACCTCTGTCCCTGACTGTCTCTGGGAAGGTGAGTAGGGCCATGTGCAGGGGATGTGTTAAAGATGGGCTCATCTTTGTGGGCAAAGAGGTGCCTGTGTGCTGGGTGCTGTGTGGGAGAGAAAGGGCTGCAGTAATAGGAGCAGCTGGGGTGGTGAGCAGAAGGGATGCTGTAGTTGTATTTGGGAGTGTAGCAGCAGCCCAGAGAGCTGACTGGGAGCTGCAGTGTGGAACACAGCTCTTTCAGACCTCAGTGCCTGAACATGGTCCCTCTCGGAGCGGGTGGCCTCACTGATGCCCTCTGTTTTTGTAGAGACAGGCTGCTGGTGTGCACAAGACAGCTTGGTGCTGCAGGAACACTGCACATCCAGCTCCTACATCTGGGAAGTGGGAGCCTCTGGCTGCCTGCACAGTATGGGTCCCCCCATCGTGACCTACATACCTGTGAGTACAGAACATTGAGGGGTTGTTGTTTCACACTGTGAATGGGGCTGCCTTGCCTGTCCCAACCTGGGGGCTTGGGTCCTCCACATGGGCTCTAACACTGGTGGGGCATTCGCTGGCCTTGCGGAGCTTGGTGAAGAGACCTGGCTGGTTTGTGATGTTACCATGCCCTGACACCTGGGTGATGGGAGCTGGAAAAATTGTGTGAATCTCCCTGGCTGTTAATATTAAGTCTGACAAGGGCTGGCTGAGGTGTTTCAGCATGTTAGGAGAGTCTTGGCAATGTGGGATGCAGGGATGAGCTGATGTAGGAAGTGGCACAGAGAATGGGGCATCGTGGTGGCTGAGAGAGAGCAGCTCATCACCACTGGGGATGCCCAGGCCCCCTCTCCCTCTGCTTCCTGGGAACCTGGGGTTGGCTTGGTGAACGAGAGACATTTTTGGAGAAGTGGGAAGATAAAGGGCAAGATGCAGAGGGTTAGATAGAAGTCAGTGGCAGCTGCTTGGCAGAGATTGTGCACGCTCTCCGCTTGGAGAGGACGCCTTCTCTGGGCTCGTCAGCCGTCTGCAGCACGGCGATTAATCATTGGTGTCAGAATCCCTAATCCTATTCAATGGAAAACAAACAGCGCGGCATCCAGCCCTGTGCTGAGCCCAAGCAATTAGCATGTTTACATGGACTGGGGAAGCTCAACAAAGAGTGGCCAACGGGGGCCACGGGAAATGAACCCTTGTCAGCCACTGATGTTCAGAGCGCTTGGGATCCCCAGGCTCTGACTCAGGCCTAAGCTTGGAAATGGGGCTTGAAGCAGTTGAATGCAGCTACTTGCTACCAAAAAATGGTTTTTCTTGATTAGGGCTCAGGTGTCTGCAAATGTGGGCAGCTGCTGAAGTGGGAGGCTGTGCCTGGTATGGATGCTCAGCTGGGGAAACAGGGTCTAGAGGAGATAAGGGGTTTACTTCTCCTTTGGCTTCGAATCAGCAGCAGAAATAGCAGCCAAAGCCTTTGCAATTCCAGCAAACTCAGCCCTTATGCCAACCCCTTGTCCCTATTCTTCCTGCACCATGCTGCTGTAGCTGCATCTCTCTGGTTGAAATTATTTTGATGTCTTGGGGTGAGGGCTGTGCTCTGTGGGGCTCAGGCCACCCAAGGGCAGGGCTGGAGATGTTCAGGAACAGCATCCCTGGTGTACTGGGGCTGTCCCTGGGAGGCTCAGGTCCATCACATAGGCTCCAAGCAGGTTTGAGAGGTGGGTTGCAAGAAAAAATGCGGGACTTAACAGTCACATGGGTGTCCCCTGTGTGTATCCCCAGGGGCTCGAAGCAGCTACCTCAGATGGAAGTTAGTCCCCAAACCAAGAGCAACTCAGTTCTTCCTCAAAGCTGATGGAGATGGTGCATCCAGCTTGAGCTGTCCTGCCTGAGCATCTCTGCCCTGTGCTGGGACCTCTGCCCTGGCTGCCCTCCAGCTTCAAACCACCTTCATCCTTTAGCAATCCCATTTTCTGCATTACACTGTGTGCAGTTTCTCTGGACAACCTCCACCTGTGCTGTCCCTAATCCCAGGATCACTCCCAGGGCCAGGCAAACTGCATTTGGAGTGAATTCTGAGACCCCCTGGGATGCACGATGGGGCATTCCCTGTGTGGTTTATCCAGCAGAGAGGCTGAGACCTGCTCGTCCCTGCCCAGCTCCCTGGGGAAGACCAGGGTGTTGGGGAGAGCCAGGGGTCCTGTAGCACCACTGACCCCAAGGCTCTGCAATAGGACACATTAGTCCCATGTTGGATTTGGCAAGTGCTGGGATGAGCCACAGTGCAGAGAGAAGAGCAGGAGAGGATTACTGAACTGGGTTCTGCAAACACAATTTTAAACAGCAAGCAGCAAAGCAGGGGGAGTGAGACATAGTCTCTGTTCCTGTAAGACCTACCAGAAGCCAGGTGATGGCTTGGGTATGTTGGCAAGGGGAAAAACAGTTTATTTTTAAGCTGCAAGTGACCTGTGGAGCCTCTGGGCTTGGGAGTGAGAGAGTCCTCACAAGTACCTGATCCCTCTTGAAGTGAAGGGGCTTTCCTGGGTGTGCAGCTTTCCTGCTTCCCTCCCAGAAGTATATCTAATTTTTGGGGGTGGAAAAAAAAAGAGGATTGATTCAAATAAAAAGGTATTTGTATGAGAAAAATTATTTCCTTCTATGAGTAAACACATAGTTTGAAGCAAATTTATGGCTTTGGCCTGGTCATTAATATCTGGTTGTCAAAAAGTATTGGTTTGAACAAAAATATGTTGTAATAAAAATGCATTGTTTTGAAGAAATTTATTGTCCCCATGAAAACCTATTCAATTCAGAAAGATATGTTGATTTCAATGAAAATCTATTTGTTTTAAGAGACAGAGAGAGAGAAGTTGCACTCAGCTGAGAAACAGGGGCTTCTCTCATACAAATCTCCCTGCAATCTCTTGGCCGTTAGGATGGGGAAAGCTAGAAAATCAACAACTGGACAGCAAAGGAAGCCTGTAGGTCCTACTTGCCCTGAGTCTTACCTGTGTTCAGTGATCATCCTCCCAGCTGGAGAAAAGTGCCGCTGCTCCCCCAGGGTAAGGAGGGGAACGTGGTTGTCTCCATTCCCTGTAGATTGGATGGCTTCTCCCACAGACAGCTCTTCTCACCCTGCAAACCTTACCCTTGGATGACCTTCAAAGGGCCCTTCCAACCCAAAATATTCCGTGATTGACTAAGTTACAGACCCTAAGCAGTGGGTGCTTGTGTGAGCCCACCTCCAGCTGCTGTGTAAAGGTGCATGTCTTGCAGGTGACCTGAGGACCATGAGAGACCCTCATCTTCTACTTCATCTCTCAAGCCAGACCACATGTGAGCAGCAAGTATGTGTGTTGGTGAGTACCTGAAGGTGAGATAGCTGTGTCCATGCTGCTGTTCATAACTATTTCCCCTTTTGTGTGGTGGCATGAGGAAAGGACCCCTTTTAGCTGAGGGGAGCTCTGTGTGGCTTTATGGTTCTCCCAGTCCTGCTCTGGTGCTGGTCTGAGATGGAACTGAGGTTTGCTGTCCTGCCTAAGCCTCTTTCCCTGCCAGCAGGGACTGGATGAAATTCACTCTGAGCCTGAAAGCCATAATGCTGCCTTTAGCCAGGATTATGAGCAGAGCCACCACGGTATCACCTGAAATCCACCTCCTGGTACTTCCCATCTAAAACAATCAACACATGTTTGCAGTGGGCTTTTTCTTTCATTATGCTTTAACTCTGCTATTTAATCAGCCTCTTCCTTCCTCTGTTTGTACAAGGTATCTCTAGCCCATATTAAAGGGGGGAAGGGAAGGTGCGAGATAAAAAAAAATTATAAAATAAAATAAAATTGCCTACCCAAGAAATGTCACTGCTGCGGTGTTATCCCTTCCCTGCCAACACACACACGGGTTCTGGTGTCAGTGGAAAGGTTGCCTCTGATTAATATTAATAAAGAATTAGAGCTGTGTTTGTCATGATCACCTCGTTTGGTATTGCTCTGTGTGGCAGGTGAAAGCAGAGGCAGGAAGGGAAGAGGTCTGCATGGCATTCATTAATCATTTCATCAGGAAGGAGTTCAAAGCAGAGGCCTGCCTTAGCAAGGGCTGCAGGCAGGGATGAGGCCATGTTTATTCAGATGTTCCTCCTTATTCCTCTGACCTCCTGCCTGGTCAGCTGGTGTGGGTCTCCAAAGCTGATATGCTCTTCTAGGATCCAGCATACCCCCAAGCATGGGCTGCCTTGGTCTTGTCTAGGTCAAGGTGATGTCATGTAAAAGTGTGACAGAGGTCCAGCATTGGTATCTATGTGTCAGGTAAAAAATAATTCCTTGCAGAGCATCCTTGGTTCTCTTTTGAGTCAAGAAGCTTAAGAAACAGGGATGAGACCATCCTTTGAGAAGCTGTGTTTCTCTCAAGTAGTAGACTTTGTTCTGCATGCTGGGCAGGGACTTCTGGTTGATCTATAGGTGAGCAGTGGCAAGGAGCTGGGAGATACTTGTGAGACATGGTGATGTCTGGGAACTCTTGGAGTAAGCCCTAGGAAGGCATGTTCCATCTCCAAGGCAAGGCAGTAGGGATACATTTGAACTTAAGAAGTATCCAGTCTCACAGGTCTCCTTGTCCTCTGTGGGACACTTCCAAAAGACAGTTCCTCCATAAAATACGTACCTGAGTTGAAGGATCCCAGACACCCTGGCTGTGTTGACTAGAAGACCCTATAGATAATCTTACACCTAAACAACTGTTAGATGGTTCAGGTCCAGTGGTCTAAATCCCTAGATCTTTACAGAGCTGCTTCTGTAGTAGACCACTGGCACATGGTGTGCTTGGGAACATGAGGATGAGTGTTGCAGGAGTTCAGGTTCTATATTTTATGCAGATTAGAATATTAAGACTGAGTGGCTCTGACTGAGACTGGCACCTTGCTTTGGGATCACAGTACTCAAGTCAGCCAGTCTTGGCTTATGTTTGCATGCAGGGCCTAACATGGGCAATTTACTAGACTTTACTTTGTTTCTTAAATATGCAGAGATTTTTCTAAATCTTGGCTTAAACAGGTCTGTGTGCAGCCAGAACTGGTCTCTGCTTCTTTCTATTCTGTATTTTCTGGATCCAAGACCAGAAAGCAGTGCAATGCACTGCACACATGTATATGGCAAAAGTTCTTTGTATTAGGAATTTAAAGCTCAACCTTCCTCTTGCTCCCTGTACCTACTTTTTTTTTTGACGGATGTTATTTATTATTCAAATGTGGGCAGAGTCGAGCCAAGTGGTGCATTGCTCTCATTAATTATTCTCTGGGATTAAGGAATCGGTTAAAACCATATCTCCCTTAATCCTGTTTTATTAATTTTATATTCTTGGCAAAAAGAGAAGCAAAACAACAACCCCCCAGCCCTCTTTACAAAGGGATCATGCAGCTTTCTGCTGGGACCCCGAGAACAGGAGGTCTCTGGTGTTCCATGGATGCTCGTCTTTCTAATTTGATAAAATAAATTAGCACAGGATTAGAGCCTTCCTGACAGCACAGCTCAGCTGCGGTTACCACCTTGAGGGAGGCAGTAAGCATCGTGTTGGTTGCACGGAGGTGGAATGGGAGTGCACCGACCCCCTTGCTCCTCTGGGAGAGAGAACTTTCCTCTCAGTAGCAGCAAAACTGATGCCTCTCCTCACCACCTGGCTGCTGCCAAAGGGGCCACCTTTCTCCAGTGACAGGTCTTGTGTCAGGTGATATGGTCGCTGCCTGCTCAGGTGAATGCACGAGCCCATCAGCTCGTTCCATACAGCAGCCAGGGTGATAACCATAATTAGCCCCTTTTGGGGTATTATGGAGATGTAAATGAAATGGTTTCCTCTAAGACAGCAGAGATTTGATTCTTGAGAGTGAAGGCTTGGTCTCAAAAATGGAAGTGGGACTTTTGCAGGTTTCATCTCCTTTTCGCGGCAGAGAAGCCCCAGCTGGTGCTGTCATCAAATTCTGCTGCCATGAGAAATGTGTGGAGGCCAGGCTGGGAGGGAGCAACCTGTGGCTGTAATGCAGATGTAGCGGCCTTCAGACTGCTTGTTTATGTGGCTACCAGATAGGAGAGAAATTACTGTGGTGGTGTATGGCTTTATGACCTCTTCCTTGGACAGAAGGGAACCTGCATTTGGTTTCCAGGAGCAAGACGAAACCAGTCCCACAGCACTGAGGTTTGCAAGACACAAGGAGCTGGACCATGAGTGCTGGGCTCAGCTTCTTGAGGCTTATTTTGAGCACCACGATGCAGAGGCATTTGGTCCCTCAGCTAGGTGGAATATCTTGGGTGTCTTGTCTCATGCTTATCTTGAAGCTGAGGACAGCTATCCCCACCACTGAGTTGGACAGTGGGGATACATTTCTGCCTACCTTTAGTCTTTCAGTAAGTCAGGCTTTTGTAAGGCCTTTAAAAGCAGTTGTGCCTGAAATATTGCAAAGTGTTTTCTCCCTGGAAAAGGTGTCTTGTTTGCCAATAATGGCAGTGGCTTAGCAATGAGTCTGTAGTGATGCCAGCTGGGACAGGCTGCGATGGAGGGAGGTTGGTCCTGTGGCATGGCAGCAGATCCACTCTCAGCTCCACTGCAAAGGGCTGCATGGATTAGCAGGTGTTAGCAGGGAAATGTTCTAATGCTGTGTTGGCCTCAGGGTCACTTCTGAAAGATGCTCCTGCCTTTGAGAGTGTCTTTGACTCACACTCTTCTGGCCTTGCATGACCTCACCTGAACACCTTTGCTGCAGCATTGAGGGTCATGCTAAATCTCTGGGGTTATTTTCAAGGCTCTTGTTATGGAAATTCCCACAGTTTCAGTCATTTGAGCAGTGCAGAGATTTTTGCAAAAGATCTTCCATTCAATACTTATTTGTACAAGAAATTTGTGATTGAAGGCTGCACAGGCCCTCCAATAATACAAACATCAGAAAATGTCTTCAGGGCTGGATTTGTCAAACATCCCAAATCAAGGCATTTTTATTTTCTGTATTTCCTTTACCAATCAGGGATTTCTTTTCTTCCACAACCTGCATGCTGTGGGTTTTTTTTGTTTGTGAAAAGTCAGTAGATAGCAGGGAAGGTTACTCTTATAAAAAACACAGAGTTCCTTTGGAGAAAAATTATAAAGCAAAGGGCTTCATTTGTTTTATCCTGTCTAGGAACAACTTCCTAACTTGCTGTGTAGGAAGAGCCAGCACTTGTTCTTCTGTTAGCATAGCCAGCAGGGAGCAAGAGGATGCCCCTTTCCCAAATGCTGGGTATTCCCTGTGGACAGGCTGATGACCTGCATGTGTTATTGTAGAAAATGTTCAGGCAGGATTTCATTGCTTGGTAACTCTGTGTCCTGTGGAAATTCACTTGGATCCTGCAAGTTGCCAGGCTGGTGCCAGGCAAACTGTGTCTTATCTCAGCCCCCACACTGGACAGATGGTGGGGTGGGATATGTGGAGCTGTTGGAGGTGAGCGGTGCTCTGGTCCTAGAGATAGGCAGAGGAATCCTCCTAATGATGCCAATGAAAAGCTGAAGCAGGCTCCATCCTGCTCCTGAATTACCATGTTGGCTGGGGTGCAGCTCATAAAACCAAGCTTTTCCAGTGATGTTTGGAGACAAAAGCTCATCTGTGCAGGATGCCTGGGTCCTGATTGGATTTCCCTCTTGTTGAGGGTGGGCAGTGGCATGGCCTGAGCATCCTCACCTTTCTGTGGGGACACAAGCCAAAGTAAGGTGTGGGCTGTGAGCACTGTTGGCATTAGCCTTAGTGGTCACTGGCTTCAAAACAGCTGAGAAAAGGTCAAAAATACATTGATAAAAATGTTAAACAACCGCCTTCAGGTGCACTGGTAGTGTTTTGATCTTGTTCCCAAACTTTTGGGTGAGAGAAGAGCTACTTTAAGTTAATTTGAATTGCAAAGCATCACTGATGTGCCAGTGAAGGAGACCTCGCACAGCCACGCACAAGGAAGCCAAAAAAAACAAAGGCGTGTATTCTCAGATTTGAGGTAGGAATTATATACACTTAGAGTCATGAACTCTGGGTAATAATTGAAAGGTCAGATTGATGAGAGCAGCCTCCGAGATACGATTTCTATGACAGCTTGATGGATGCCCCACTATCAAGGTGTGCTTTTAATCATAATCTCATTACTCCACTTCTTATGGTTCGACTCACCTAAACTCATGGGAGGAATCAGGGGCCACCTCTAAAATGTGAATCGGCTTTTATTTGGAAGTAGAAGAGTTGAGTGGTTGGGAGAACAAAAAGGAAAGAAATGAGCCAAAAGAGAAAAAAGATCTTCTGGCTGAGGATGAGTCAAGAGCTGGTGTGAGATAAACACCCTCATTGCTCCAGACAAGGCTCTGGATAACTTTCTGCTGTCTGGGACCAGTACAGGTACTCTGAAGCAAAGAAGGGAGTCTTGAACCTCTCTCAGCATCAGCACATGTCATGCCCATGAATCTCTCTGCATTTCTGTCCCTGACAGTCTGGGCCTGTGGCCTGTGAAGAGACGGCCATTTCCACTCTCCCAGGCGTGAGAGAAGCTTTGTTTTGGGAGAGATCCAATGCTGGCTGTTCATGTGCTCTGATCTATCCATCCAAAACCCATGCTGAAGCTTTCCTGATGGCCAGATATAAAATGCTTAGGTGCTGATGGAGAGTACCAGCTTCCAGCAAAGGGTCCCTGCACCTTCAAGATGGGAAAAGCCTTTTTTTGAGGTCATCGTGCACAGGAGCTGAGAAGATAAACCTGAACTTTATCCCAGTCAGGCCCCATAGCAGGCACTGAGGGGACATCACTTCTTCTCTTTGCAACAAATACCAAGAAGCAACAGAGATCCACCACGTCTACTGAAGAGAGCCTACAAGTAAGATGGAGAGGGATTTTTGACAAGGTAATTTAGTGATAGGGCAAGGGGGAATAGTTTCCAACTGAAAGAGAGTATGTTTAGATTGGATACTAGGAAAAAAGTCTTCTCTGTGAGGTTGGTGATGCACAGGTACAGGCTGCCCAGAGAAGCTGAGGATACCCCATCCCTAAGAGTGTTCAGGAACAGGTTGGATGGGGCCCTCAGTCTAGTGGAAGGTGTCCCTGCCTATAGCAAAGGGGTTGGAACGAGATGATTTTTAAGATCCTTTTCAACCCAAACCATTCTAGGATTCTATCATTCTATGTCATCAGGACCATGGTAACCATGGGGGGCTGGCTAGTGGCAGCTTCCCAAAAGCATCCTCATGGGCTCCTCTGTGAGATCTCAGTGCCAAAGCAGGAGGGTGCCGGGGGTGGCACCTTGGGTCCCGTGAGCTGATCCTGCAATTCATTCTCGCCTCCCTGGAACCTCCTGGAAGAGTTAGTATGGAAATTTCAACCTATTTCTAAGGGTTATTTTCACTCAAGTGAAATCTATCAAAGAAGGAGGGTTATTTTTACAGCACGCAGCAAGCGCCGGTTGCCATGGCAGCAGGCGGGTGAAATGCAATAAAGCATCCCTCTGTTATCGTAAACACAAAGGGAACCACGAGCACGAGGAAGAAAGGCCATTGTCGTGGGGGAAACAAGGCAACTCCGTGGTGCACTCACCAAGGGAGGTTTTATGGGGTCCTCCGTACCCGTGCAGGGCCCATCGGGCCGAGAGGACTGAACTCCTCTGAGGTCCTGCTGTGAGAGTTGAGGACACCGATATGTCGGCCTGGGATGAACTTTTCCCCTCTCTTCATCTGAAAAAAACTCATAAGAAGTTTAGAAAATGCGTCATCTAAAGAGGGGGGACACACACGCCTCTGTATTTTTTTTAATCTGACTTCCAGGACAAGGAGAATTCGGCTGTGGAGGTCTCTTCTTTTAAATGTTTGCTCACTGTGAAGAGATTTTGCATGCAATTGGAAGGTTCAGCCTCTCCACTTCTTCCAAGTGTGCTCTGTCTCTGTAGTAATTTAGGTGCCCTGTTTCACCTCAGCAGCTGAACAGGTATATGTAACTGGAGCATCCTGATGGTGCTGGGCCCAGGAGAGCCTTGGTCAGTGTGAGTGGGAGCAGCTCCCTGAGAGGTGGGAGAGCCCAGCTGGGATATCCCTCATGAGCTGTGGCTGTCCCTATGCATGTGAGCCCTTGGCTGTCCCAGTAGCATCAGCAAACAAAACTAGAAACTGCACCAAGCCTTCGAGGTGTGTGTTTTATACCTGAAGCCTGCACTGCTGTTGGGCTCCATGGAAGCCAAATGACTGCCCCTTATTGCTCTTCCCTTCCAAGACTGATTGAGGTGGCACATCTTGGGTGCACAAGGGGTGGCTGGGCAGGGAGAAGCCCAACACAACCTGCTGTCACCATGTGCTGAAGCTTCCCTAAGCACCACTGTGGATGTTTTCATTTTGAACTCTCACCAGACCACCAGAAATGTGCAATAAGAGCAAACAGGTACAGGATTGGTCTTCCTCACCACACAGAAGCCTCTTCTAGAACCTGAGAGTTTTCTGGGGGGAGTTCCAAGCACTCAGAGTGCTTTTGTTCAGAAACATCTTGAATTGGGTACCAAAGCTCAGACAATCCAAAATGCCTTGCCATTTGACTTGCCCCAAAGATGTCACTGAGGTCATGGATTTTTCCAGCTCTGACACTTGAAAAAGCCAGTGGTTCTGAATTTCATGATGTGGGGCAAAAGCTCAGCAGGTGTAAACTTGTGTCACTGAAGTGCCACTGAAGACCAAAGTCGTCTTCACCCTTTCCCCATGGAAACTAAGCTAGAGATAACTGACCCTTGCAGAACAAGCTCCCAGCCCAGTCTAAGGTCAGTCCCACCCCAATAAGTACAAATCCTCAAGAACACACATAGAAGTTGGACATCCCATCACCAATGAATGCCAGGGGACAGGTGGGTGTGAAAAAGGCGAATCTCTTGCACCAATCAAAAGTCCCACTCCTGCCTTAAGCTGATCCAAGATCTTGCTGTAGGGTTTGCAGGGCAGTGGCTTTGGAGCTGGGGAGCTTGCTTTTGCAGCAACTCATAAGCAGGGAAAAGGAACAAAAGCAGGACTTGCTGTGCAGCAGTGTGTGTATAAATAGATCCTTGGGAGGGTGAGACCAGTGGGAGGGAAGAGATGGAGATGATTTCTCTTTCTAAAGAAATGGTCTTGACACTGCTTGCCTTTATAGCTGAACCCTGTAGGATCAAGTCATTGCTCCTTGTGCCCTTATCTAGATAAAGATTGTGTAAAAACCCCTGCTACTTGCCAAGGGAAGGGGGTTTGCACCATTTTTTTAAAAAAAAGGTTAATGGTTTTTTTATTGAATAGTAAGGAAAAAATACGATAATGCTCAGCTGAGGATGTATCTTATCTAAAAAGATTGCTAATGATTAGGGTTTATATTGAATTATTAGAGAGTCGATAACCATGGTATGTGGCTCTTGGGAAGTCCCTCTGAGGAAGAGCAAAAAATCTCCAGCATTCTGGTGGCATTTAGCCAAACTCTTGCCTGGGGAGGAACACTTTCACCAAGGTCTTCTCCAAAGCAAAGTCAAGGAGCGCTTCCCCAGGGGACTTGGGTCCAAGTCCTCCCTCTGACAGCATGGCACAATGTACTGGCAGAGTGCTTGATGATCTCCCTGAGATTAAACTTAATTCACAACTCTTTAACCTCAGGTTCCCGTTCATAAGTGTTTCATTATTAAGGGGTGAGTATGCGGCAGCTCCATTCTTTAATAGCGTATATAGCATGTTACACTTTACAGTGCATTAGCAATAAATGCTTAATGGAAGAGGCTATATCAAGCTGTTAGATAGAAAGCCTATTATAAAATGCGGGCTCCTGCTAAAACAACGTGTGTGTCTGTTTAACACCTGATGTTAACTCAGAAAAGCGTGTTAGAAAGCTCTGCTCTTTGGCACAGAGAAAATAAGGAGCACTTTATGTATTAAAGTGTCACCAAAATTTCCTCGCTTGTTTAAAACAATCTCGAGAAAGTGTTGTCTAAAAGGTAGCTGGCTGAGATGGGAATTCTGGAGGAACCTGTCAGAAGCGAGGGCTGGAGGAATCTGGGGTGGGAGGGGATGTGCAGCAAGGCTGGATCAGGTCTGCTCAGTGCAGCATGGAGGTGAGCTCCTTTCATAGAATCATAGAATGGTTTGGGCTGGAAGGGTCATTAAACATCCTCTCATTCCAACCCTCTGCCACGGGCAGGGATGCCTCCTACTAGACCAGATTGTTCAAAGCCCCATCCAGCCTGGACTTGAACACTCAGGGCTGGGGGCATCCCCAGCTTCTCTGGGCAAGCTATTCCAGTGGCTCACCACCCTCAGATGATTTTGGGGCCAGTTAAATAGACTAGGCTTTTCAGACTTCCAAAACAGACCTGCTGTTCCCCACTGTGACTTACTCAGTCCTGACCCCTCTGTCTTATTCCAGTGCTTCAGCAGTTAAATGGAAAATGGTGTCTGAGAAGATTAGAATTAAGTTATTAAAGCATCTGGGCACTTCTAAGAGGATTGCTGAGCATCGTAGTACTCAAGATTGACTTGAGAATTTGGGGGTGGATTTGCAGCTGGAAGAAATTCCTCATGTACTGTATACCTGCCCCTTGTGTATATGTTAGCATACTTGGCACAGATGTCTCTTTGTTTCTGTACAGGAAACTAATTGCCTTTCTTGTTTCAGTCTGAAGTTTTCTTGTGTCATTCTGTAAATAATGAGAGGCATTTCTCAAAGTTTGCCAGCGCCTTTGTTTCTCTTGACGGCGCTTCAGCTGCTTGCCCTGTACTAGAGGAGCATCCCCCTTGCTGGAAACCTGGTGTCATCTCAGCAGGGTCTGCACTGGCCCAGAGGTTTGTCAGCTGGGAGATGTCCTGTGGGAAGAAGGAGATTTTATGTGAGAGTGACAAGCTTTGCCTTTGAGCTCACTCTAAGTTCCAGCTTTTTGTGTGAATTCTTGGAGATTAAAGTTCCTTATTTATCCTCAGCACAGTGGGGGCTTAGGCAGCAGCACCAGCTAACACCTCCTGTGACCCCCAGGGATGTGATCCACAGGGATGCAGCTTCTGCCTGTAAGGGGACTTTTCTCAGTCCCCGAGTGCATCTGACTCTCTGTTTCCTTTCATGTGCCTTTTAGAAGCTGATTTTTTGGTAGGCAGTCTCTCCTTGGCTCTAAGCTGTATCTCCTGAGGTTTAAAGAAGAAGAGCAGAAGTTCAGCTTGTGACAGAATTGGAAACAACGTGATACCATGATGGAAATCCAGCTCTCTCCTCCCAGTGCCAAATGATGGCTTGCTACAGACCCGTGGGAGAAGAGATACCCTCAGAGCTTCCCCAGGAAGTTAAGCTGGCACAGATACAGAATAAAAGAGGGATGAGAGAGCCCAGAGCTAGCCTAAAATTTTGTCTGCTGCTCCAATTTGATGTGAAAGAGGAATTCAGGTCAGTAATGAGAGAGCAGATGCGAATGCTTGGTGCAGAAGGGTTTGCTGCTGTAAACTAAGCAGAGTTTATAGGTGTTTGAACAGCGGAAGGGGAGGTTTGTCCTGTGGGAAGGGGGAGGATCAACTCCACTAGTGGGTCAGTGACTGTCCAGGTCCACCCAAATCCAGGTGAAATATCACTCCCCAGATCTCATGGCACACATGGAGACGGAGCCCCCTGAGCAGAGGGCATGCAGCTGGGGCACAGCATCCTGGCTAGCACAGGCTGACAGGATTCGGTACAGGGAGCAGCAAGGAATCTCCACTGCTGCTGACCTGGAGGCTGTCACCCATCCTTCATCCATCCCTGTGCACAGCTGCTGAGCTGGCAGGGCAGCTCTAGTGGCTCCATCCCAGCCACTGGCAACTTGGTGCCATTCCTGCTTTCTTATTTTGGTGTTACTACCACAGTTCTGTTTTCTACAGTATAATTTGGGCTACAGGGTTGCAGTCAGCAAAGGAGTACCAAGGAGGCCTTTGATGGGGGGAAGGTTTGGCTTTGGCTGCTTGAAAACCACCTGGGAGGAAGACTTCTGGGTGGCCAGAGGATGTTGCTGGATGTGTCTGAGCCAGGCTTTTCCTGCCCCCCTGGTGCATTGGGCTGTGTCAGTGCTCCCAGACTAGCTCCCTGTGCCTGGCTGAGAGCACGACTGCAGAGATGGGGTAGCTGGGAGAGATTGCTGAGCCCTGCCTCAGTTTCCCCTCTTAGTGTAACAGGAGAGGGGAGCCTGCAGGTCAGCTGAAAGGAAGAGAGGAGGTGGTTTTGGGCTGTCTTGCCAGCTTTTGGGGGTATGCTCTGGCTGGCCACCCTTCCTGCTGTGGTAGCTATTTATCAGGAATGAAACTGGCAGGGAAGGATCCCGAGTCGGCTCAAGCCATCAGATCTCTGTCACGGATTTGGCCTGGACTTTTATTACCTGTCCCTCTTGTCACTTTTGTGTGAAGAAGCAGGGACATAGTGGGTACCTAGTTACTTTGGGGCTGTCACATCTGCTGCAGGGGGGACAGTGCAGCTTGTGACAGCCTGGTGTCATTAGCGCTGGCCTCTGAGGCTGCTGCCAGTCGGGATTTACTGTCCATCTCCCTGGGACCAGCTGAGCTGTCCACTCCCTGCATGGCAGCCCCTCATCCTGAGCACGGCTGGGGCATGAATCCTGCCCCGCGCTCAGCATCCCTGGACAAGGATCTACTGTCTCATATCCTTCCTCACACGGGGAGGGGGAAGCGCTTCGGCACCGCTAATTGTGGAGGGCTGGTGCTTTCGGCACTGCTTGCCTCAGGCTGCCAATCACCCCTCGCTCCCCTGCTCCCTCCGCAGCACTGGGCATCACGTCAGCTGTGTCACGGTGTGCTCTGACATCGGCCTGATGCCTGGACCGTGCCGGGGCAGTGATGAGCAGTAATTGGGTCTCCCCTCCACCGGCATCACCTGTCAAGACCGTGGGGCGGAGGGAGGGAGTGACTTTGCATCTGTCAAAGGAAGAGCTCGGACACTGACACCTTTCAGGTGGAGACAGACCTTCCAGGTGTTGACTTCTGCTGGCAGTGAGGATGCTCTGCAATCACAGATACCCATTCTCAGCTGGGGTAAGGGAGTAAATTGATAGCACCTTGCCAGCTTGCACCAGCCACAGGAGCTGTGGGATGGTCCTGGGGGTGCCTTCAGGAGCATCAGGTTGCAGCTATTGTCTCTAAGAGACCCCCTTATCCCCCCAGTCTCATTTAGAGATGCTTAAATGCACTTTTAAAGCTGCCTGATGCAGGTGTGGCTGACACCTTGCCAAGCTGGCTGTGAATGCTGCTGCAGAACATGCCCCAGCATCAGGGCTGAGCACAATGCTGCTGTTCTGTATGTGCCAAGGGATCCCCTTGATCCCCATGGGGACAGTGTGACCAAACTGTTGCCAGCAGCCTATGATTCTTTCAGGGTTTGGTCTGACCTTGCTTGATTCTGGGGTGGGGACTTGCATCCTAGCCAAGTGTGTCTGGAGTAAGAAAGGGGTCACTGCAGAGAGTGCATATTTGACGTAGATGATGGCAACAAGAACACTGTAACTCCCAGTGTGCCAGCCTCCATGTCACTGCTGGAGTCCAACTCTCCTCATCATTGCCCCTGTAGACTTTGCCCCTGTGATTTTCTCTAACTTTGTAATTTTCAAGGGTCCTCAGTGTATTTTCCCCAGCTCCTCTCAGAGTCTGTGTGTGGCAATGTAATTCGGTAGTGATTACTGTAGCGATGAAAGCCCTTTGCGGTGTCGGGGCTGGCCGGCAAGGTGGGGAATGTTGTCTTCTCCATCATCACCATGCTGATCAGCAGCAGCACCCCCTTCTCATTTTCCCACCTCCAGGGAGGCAGCATGTGATGCTGACGAGGGCTGCTGCTGCTTGCTACACATCAGCTGGTTGTGCGGTATCATGAGCAGCGCGTCCCCCTGACAGCACATCTGCAATTACTGGGAGGCATTTTTGCCTGTAGCTGCACATCCCGACTGCATTTTCAGCAATAACAGCTTCTTTGTCTTGGGTATTTTACCCAATCTCCTGAAATCAGGGATGTAGGCAGCTATTTTTGGCTTTGAACCTGGTCATCATTATTTGCCCGTGTTTCTTGCAGTGCTGACATTGTTCTCTACGGGAGGGGCTGTGGGCTGGTGCTCGGTTAGTCCCAGGGTGAGTGATGGATGTCAGTAGTTTAGAATCTTTTTGAGGTTTTAAGTGGTTTCTCGTCAGCCATGATGACTTCCACAATGGTTTCCCCAGCACTGGGACCTTCCCTTCCACAAGATCTCCCAGCATCTGGAGCATGGTTCTCGCCTTCCTCAAGGTAACCTCTGGGACCAAAATCTGGCAAATGGCCCATTTAAAAGTGCAGACCTTGGAGGTCTTGGGGTCCCAGGAGGCTACCAGAACCCTGCTGATGCATCATGATGCCATCATGGCTCTGCTCTCACTCCCTGAGCAAGTGGAAGTGCTGCTGGGCTGCCTCTCCTTAGGACAGGGGCTGCCAGGACTCAGCTCCCTGCCTCGTGCCTGCCTCTGCAAGCACATCATTGCTCTGCTGCCTTCTGCCAGGTAGATTTGAAACTTTTAAAGCACAGTCACAAGATTGTCTCATCTGTGCTTTCAACCTTCCCCAGGAGTCTCTCTGCTGTGTGCTCTGAGCTGGGCTCTGGTGTGTGGGTAGTCATATAGGGAAAAGAAATGGCTTTAAACTCAGAGAGAGTGGTTTAGGCCAGATGTGAGGAAGAAATTCTTTAGTGTGAGGGCAGTGAGGCACTAGTACAGGTTACCCAGAGAAGCTGTGGCTTCCCCATCCCTGACAGTATTCAAGGCCAGACTGAACAGAGCTTGGAGCAACCTGGGATAGTGGAAGGTGTCCCCCCATGGCAGGGAGTTGGAATTGGGTGATCTTTAAGGTCCCTTCCAACCCAAACCATTCTGTGACTCCAGAAAAAAAAATTGCTCGCAATTTAGCAAATTAATTAGAATAGTAAGTAAACAGAGAACCTGTGGCGTTCCACTGTGTATTTTTAAAAAAGTGCTTGCTGCTGTTTCCCAAAGGTCCTGCTGAGGGAGGCAGTTTCTTCCTCGCAGTCTGGTAGGGGTAGGGATATTATTTTAAGGGAGCACCCCAAAACTGTTTCCTTGAAGGTGTCCTTTCTACCTCATTATTGTTTCTTTGTGTTTGTGTTTTCCAAGCATTTTCTGACCACATTAATGATTACAGCAAAACAGGATTCTTACTGGCAGCACAAATCACTCTTTCAAGATGACATTAGCACTTACAGTCTTATTACTGTCATTAACAGAATTATTATTATGACTTTGCCATTCTCCCCCTTTCTAAAGAAAGCAAGTCAAATCCAAATATTCTGGCCTAAAAATATCCCATCCTCATTTTCCTCTCTATCCCAAAAAGAGGTCACACCAGTCCTTCTGGGTAATAGAAGAGCAACTATTTCTATGGATGTACATACACTGTGGTTTCGGTTATCGAGCACATTTCTCAGGTCTGTGTTTTCCTAATTTTGCATCTGCTGAATTCAGCTGCCTCTGGGCTCAGCAGTGGTCTCAGGTCTTCTGCAGCCTGTCCCTGCTTTGCTGGCTGGGGACAGAGCCAGGCTCTGCAGCTGTGGGGAGCAGCAAGCACTGCTCTGTGGAGAGGTGACATTACCAGATGTTGGCCAGGTGTCACCTGATGTGACTTGCCCAAAGGACCTGAGGGTGATCCAGGGGATTGATCCCAACATCCCATTTGAGATGAGATGCCTCTCTTCTTTTACCTGAGCTTCAGGGCGCCACTGATCCCATCCATCTAGTGGGCTGTATTTTTGGCTACCCTGAAATTAGCTGCCAGACAGTAAAACAGAGAGGTGACAGAGTGTTTGTCACAGCTGGGACTGTCCTCGCCAGGCTGAAGGTAGCTGGATGATAGGATACACAGGAGAGGACACATTGTTCCTCATCTTGGCCTGTTATGGCTTTACAAATGACTATTCCAAGCTTAGTTCCAAAATGGTGTCATGGCTTTCGCTGCTGTCATCAATTGCCATCAACACTGCATTTAGCTGACATAATTACTTATTGTTACAATCAGTGCCCATTAGGTTAAAGCTAAATTACAGTCTCAGTCCTTGGGAACTGCCTATTACATCCATATGAATACGCAAAGTTCATCACTCATGATTAACGTTGCTACAGTGAATACAAAAGGAATTAGTGAGGACCTGTCACTTATTGTAAAGTGCTGCCAGATTATGGTATCAGAAATGATGTGTCAACTGTTAAAACTTAATAATCCATGCTGGAGTGCTGTATCTGATTATAACACTGATCAAAGGAGAGGCCTGATTGGCACTCGGAAATGTTATGAGACCGATAACCTCTGAGGGTCAGGAGTCACCAACCAAATGCCGAGGCCACAGGTCAGTGTGTTCACCCCCAGCTCTGGGCACTGTGAGGGGCTGGGTACACTCCTGGGGGCACATGCCCTGGTGCTGGCATGGCTGGGAAAAGATCAATGAGTCTGTGGTCCTTGGGCACATTTCTGAGCTGCCGGTCCTGCCTGGGCACCTTCCGTATTCTGCCAGGAGAGAGCCTGAGGGTTCCAGGCTGGGATTCAGTCACACTCTGCTCGGGCTGATGGTGCAAATCACTCTGCCACAATCAGGGCTGCCATTTACAGGCTCTTCTCTTGCACTGGTGACACCCAAGTGGAATGTGGGAGCACATTGCCCCCAACCTGGACTGGGAGAAGCCGGGAGCTCTCCTCATTTGGATGGGTTTCGCTGGATACCTTCTTGTAGGGTAAAAGCAGCGAGCAGTCACGTGTATGTTGGTGAACATATGTTTGTGTAAGTATGTATGTGTGCATGTGTGTGTGTATTTTTAAAAAAAGTCCTGAGATTTTGTTTTGACATTGCTCAAGAGGACTGCCTGATTTTTCTAAATTGAAGAGACTTTTTGTTTTGAAATTGGTTGTTTTGCACTTTTCTTGCAAAACTCAAGACTAAAGAAAACGTTTTACTTAGCCTCAAACGCTGTAATTCTGGGGGGTTTGGTTTTTTTCCTTCTCCTTTTTTTCTTCTTCTAAAAAGCGTCTTACAAGCAAACATAAATATCTCTTGTTGAACTCTACTAACAAAGTCCTCTTGGGAAGAAGAGCTGAGCCACACAGGCTGAAGCACATGGGCTTGACAGAAATGGGAGCTATAAATCTGACTGGACTGTGCTAACCCCCTGAGACAGGCTCTGGCTGAGCCAAGGGACGGCGTGGTCCCTCCAAATACATGGCATTGTGCTTCTCATCCAGCAGTGTGCCTGGAGCCAGGATGTGGGAAGGTCCTCATCCACACTGGAGTTTTGTGTCGGACCACTGATGGATTAAGAGCCCCTCCCAGGCTCTTCCTCACGGACCCATGTTTTTGTTCATGGATACTGGTTGCACATCATAGAATGGTTTGGCTTGGGTGGCCTTAATGATCTCATTCCAGCTCCCCTGCAATGAGCAGGGACATCTTCAGCTAGGTCAGGATACTCGGAGCTCAGTCCAACCTGGCCTTGAATATTTCCAGGGATGAAGCCTCCACCACCTCTCTGGGCAACCTGTATTTACTACAGTTTACTACTGGTCACAACCTGATTTACAGCTCAAAGCTGGCCACTCCATACGAGCACATTTACACCATCCCTTAACAAGCTTATGTTTCCTGGCAGCATCCTGCATATTTTGTATATTCAAAGGTGAGTCTGTATCATGTCTCCCCTCCTTGTGTTTCCCAGACCTCTGGGCATCCTCACCTCTCCTTTCCAGGCTTGCTGCAGTTATGCTCCATCTCGTTTGAGGAGCAGTGGTCTTTTTTGCACCAGTTTGAATCCTTGCCTATGGTTCAGTGTCTTAGGGTTGGTCTTTTTCTTCTTTGGCTGCCTAACTGTGATGGCAAGAGTTGGATTTTTTTCTTTTCCACTGCAGCAACAAAGCAACATAACTAAAAGCACTTGTTTGGGCTCAACTGAAAACTTAAAACATCTTTGGTGTGAACCTGCAAACAAGACTGCTCAAGTCCTGCTCTGTTCTGGTTCAGCTGATATATTTGATCTCTGGAAAAAATAATGAAACTTTTACTTATCCTCAGCAAACAAAGCTTCCCTTGGAGGACCTGAAATGCAATCTGTCATTTCCATTTCAAATAATTTTAAATGTCTGTATAATTTTAACCATAAAATGGAAAGTGTAACTGGCCAGTCACTGCGAATGGAAACATTCCTTTTCAAAGCATTCAGATGAAATCTTTCATCTATTTTCTTTAAGGTTTCCTGCCTGTTGGCTGGTTTGAAGTTGGCAATTCATCGAGATGAAGTTGTGCAAAGTTGGCTGTTGCTGAATTTGCATTTTTTTCCCCAGAGGAGAGAGATTTAGAGTGAAAAATATTGCAGTGCTGCATCATCAGGAGCTCCACTCCCCCCATGTGTCACCCCCCATTGCATGTGGAATTACAGGTCTGCCCTTCCTCACCTCTTCCCCACCGCTGAAGTCCTCGTGTGGCGATTCCCCGCGTCCCCGCTCTGGACATGGGATTACAGCTCCGGCTCCTCTTCCCAGTGCATCATCAACATGTTGTTTCCAGGGTCATAAATTTGCACTGTGATGAGACACAACCAGATGTTAGGATACGTGAAGCGACTGGCGAAGCAGCCTGCCTGGCGCAGCCCCCACCTCCGGAGTCAGACGCCCGTTAATGAGAAGCAGGTCTCTCGCCTTGAGCTGGGCCAGGACAGACGGAGAGCATCCCCAGGAGCAACCACTGAGCTGCCATCTCGACGCCCTTCCTGCACTCAGTGTCTGGGGAGCATCTCCAGGGCCGGATTCAGGCGCTTTGGTGGCTATTGGCTTCTGGCAGCCATCTGGAATGATAGTTTGGGCTGGTACGGAGGGTGAGGGGGGAGGGACGATGCCCAAGGCCATGGTCCTCCTTGCTAGCAAGGAAGCTGGTTACAATGATGTGTGATCCTTTATCATGTAAAAATACTTCTGAGATGCATGTTTTGGATCATTTGTGTGGCTGAACAGGCTGTTTTGTAATGGAGAGACTCATGGGGAAGTGAGGTCAGGACGCTAAGCTGGTACCCTCTGCCACAAGCCACTTTTAGCTTGTGATGCCTGTTTCCAAGTAGCTCCAGCCCATGTGTCCCCATGACACTGAGGTTTCCAAGTCCCCTGGGTGGGTAGGGAGTTGGGACTGGGGAAGGCAGCACCGAAAAGCAAATGAAGGGCTGTTTGCAGGGAATGTGTTGGCCATGGGCTGTGAGGATCCTCAGGGTGGCTGCAGCTTTTGGTGATGTCTGTGTTAAACACACAACCCTTGTAACCTAACCCCTGTCCTCCTGTCCCTTGGTGCACATTCACTGGGTGATATTTTGGGGCACACACTAAGCATTGGGGGTCCACACCCTGACTGCAGCCCCTGGGTACAGCCATCCTGTGGCTTTTCCAGCATGGTCTCCTTTTTCACTGTGGTGATCCCTGCTGCCCTGGGTGCAAGCCTGAGCCCTGCATGGGGCTGGCACATCTTTGTGTGCTCATTCACAACACAAGGTCGTTACCTGCATGGTGGGATGAGTCTAGGCTTGACAATGATCCAATGTGGAGATCTGGCCTTACAGCTACTTATCTTTTCCTTCACCTTCATCAGCCCACATGGGCACTGATGGTATTTCCTCACATGCATGCTCCCATGGTATAGAGTTGGGCAGGTCTGCTCCTTCCCTTTTGGCATCCAGGTAAGCACAGAGAGAAGAGCTATTGGAAAGAGAAGGAGTGTGTTTGTACTAGACCCGAGAACTACTTTTTGGCCAGTACATCTTCAGGGGCTGCTCCTCAGTTGGAGGTTCAGCAATAGCCTCCAAACTGGAGAAGGAAATGGAGTTTGCTAAGTCCTTGGAGGGGACAAAACACTGTGGTGCCTGTGGCTGCAAGTTTCCCTTGCAGCCCCAGCTCCAACGAAGGGGTAGTCCAGCCATCCCCAGTTGTCTTTGCCACCAGCCTGAGGTAATTTCCAAAGGCTGTGCTGGAGGGATGGGATCAAGCAGTCCTTGGGCATGTTTGCAGCAGCCCTTCTCAGTGACATGAGGGAGAGTGAGTGCTGTGGCTCTGCTCAGCCCAGAGGAACCACCCATGGACCCAGAGGACTGTGAAGGGTTTCACACCCTCTGGAAGAGCTACAGCCCTTCCCATAGGGAGGCCAGGTGAAACAGGGCTTCCTGCCAGCAGCTCCTGGGGTTGCACCTCACTGTCCCAAGCTTGTCCAGGGAAGGAGGGGATGCCCTGTGACACAGGGTGCAGAGGCCTCTCTGTCCCTGCCATGCTGCAGAACACCCACACCATTGTCAGGCAGCACATTGGAGGGAGTTTGGGTTAAAAGGGGTTAACAGCTCTCTGCTGTAACACATGATTGGTCTTTATGAGGTTGAAACTCTTGTCTGTTTGAGGCCTACAGATGATGCTAAAGAGCACAATAATGACAGCAATTCAAAGCAATCTAATTATGCAAACGGGAGGCTAAACAATTTCATCATCCTTAAATTAGATTGTCCTAATGAGATAAAGACACCAATTAATCCTGAATTAATTTCAATAGCCTATTTCAGGCAAACACTTTAATATGCAAATGTAAATGAGAAACAAAGCCTACTGTAGAATGCCAGAGTTCAAAACCTCTCTCTGCACAGCTGCAGCGGGTGTAAATAGTGTCTAATGAGTTTGCATGGAAAGACACAACCAGTTGAAAATTTTAGACTTCATAAAGCACAGCCGGTGCCGCAGGTACGTCGCGGTGCGGGAGGAGAGGGAGGGCTCACTCGGCTGATGCCGGAAAGGCCATCAGCCACCCTCCGCAGGCGCTTGCGGGACGGGTCCAGCCGCCGCTGCCACGGGATGAAGGGCTTTAACAAGATGCTGCTCCATAAAGCCAAACGCTTCATGCTGAGTACCTGGCTATTCGCCTTTCTAGGATGCAGAGATGATTTTAATTAGCTGTTGCATAATTGTTTTAAATTAGCCATTTTGTTTTGCACTCACAAAAAAAAAAAAAATCCACTCCTGTTTTTTTTTCTCCTCCTAAGCACTTGACAGCGGAAAGGGCAGAGCCTGGGATTTAGATTACAGACAAATCCAACACTGTCCTGAGTATCTCTTGCCTTGCTCTCCAGCTGCAACAAAGTCCTGTGAGTGTTTGCTTTGAGCCACCAAGGAAGTGAGACCCCGTTCTCAGGGCCTGACTGAGATCTGACTTCCAATTTACACTTTGTTTTAATTACAGGCATGGGACAGGGCACTGCAAAGGCATCCATGGGAAATGATGGCATTGATGGTGAGGCTCAGATCTGAGTTATTCTTGCTGCTGTGTCTTCTCTCCAGCAGGTCCCAGGAACATGGCCTGGAGGAATCAGTTGAAAACAAATAGACAAAAGAATAACAAAACCAAACTGTCCCAGAATGAGCACCTCTTGGATAATTTTTCCCTCTACCCCTTCTCCTGTCAAATCCATCCTGGGCTGCTGTGAGGGAATAATGTTAGAATCACAGAATGATTTGTGTCAGAAGGGACCTCAAAGACCATCTTGTTCCAAACCCGGCCATTGGCAACTCCTTGCACTAGACCGGGTTGCTCCAAACCCCATCCAACCTGGCCTTGAACACTTCTAGGGATGGGGCAGCCACAGCTTCTCTGGGCAACCTGTGTCAGCACCTCACCACCCTCACAGTAAAGAATTTCTTCCCCATCTCCTTTCTAACCCTGCCCTCCATCAGTGGGAAGCCATTCCCTTTCATCTCACTCTCTGCCCTTGTTCAAAGTCTCTCTCCAGCCCCCTTGTAGCCCCTTTAGGTACTGGAAGGACCCTAAGGTCTCCCTGGAGCCTTCTCTTCTCTAGGCTGAGTGACCCCAACTCTCCAAGCCTGTCTCTGTAGCAAAGGTGCTCCAGCCCTGCAATGTAATCCCAAGATGGTTTGTGTCCTTCCAAAAATATTTCTTTATATAAGACAAACCTAGCTGTTTTTGCCCTTTAAAATGCCCAGTCTTTCTTTGAATTTCCACAGGGTTTCTCCTCTGCATCACCCAGTAGCAGCAGTGTGTTAAGGGGACAGCCTGGGAGGAGGAGATGCCCAGAGAGACGTCCTGTGCAAAACTGAGGCTTCTATTGCCCTTCCACTTTCCCCTGAAGCCTTTCCACCAACTCCCGGAAAGCTCCTAGGTGGACTGGAAAGGAGATACTTTTCTTTTTGACTTCTTCTTGATGGGACAAAGCTGAACACCAGTGGTTGACCTCCACCAAGCAAACACCTTATGTCTTCCCTGTGCATTGAAGGGAGTTCCCTTTTTGTCTTGGCACCATGTGCCAAATATCCTACACAGATATTTTGTGAAGCAGTGAAATCCTGTCCTGCTCATATCACTTCTTGCAAGAGCTTTCTGATACCAAATAATATCCCTGCTGCTTATTGTCTCTTCTGCTTCACTTAGGAGAGGTTGTGGACAGGAATTTCAGCATTTCTACAGAAAAACCTTGGGTAACCATCATTTGTGCAACACAGCATTTAATCCTTGCTGAGTGGGCCACGAACATCCCTCATCCCATTCCATTTTTCCAGCCTTAATGGGCATGGTGGTTTACTGACAGATGAATTGAGACAGTGAAAGGGCTGATGGCCCAGAGCTCTCAGCGTGCCAGCAGATCTGGAGATCTTCTATCACACATGTTTGTCCTTGGAAAAAAGACAATTGACTCAGTAAATTGCTTAATCTCTGGCACGCTGGGTACCAGTGCTGTCTTTTCTACTGGAGCCTGGGAGATTTTTTTTCTTCCAAAGCATTCAGCACTGCCTGGGCTCTGCCCTCATCAGCAGGGTAGTGTGAGCTTTAGCTCGTCTGGAGATGCTGTGCCATGGAGGGGACCTAGGCAAGAGCTCAGAGCCACTGCTGCTCCCAAACCTGCTCCCAGCCAGAAGAGAAAATCCCTCCTAGCCACTGCCGCAGGGTGCAGGCATTCCTGGGAGCAGGAGTGCAGATTTAGTGGCTCTCGGAGACAAGGCACTGGGTCATCTGGGTCTTTGGTCTGACCTGGGACAGTCGGGGTGTCCCCCAGACCTGGGGTGGTACCTGTCAGAAGAGAGGGGATGAGTTGGGGGGAGCCCTGGGCGGGGAAGCTGTTAGCAGGCACAAGCTCCATCCAGAAGAGGATGACAGATCTCAGCCTAGGGCTGTGGTTTCCTGTTAATTAATACCAGATCTGCACATTACCCAGTTACCCCATGGGAGGAATTGGGTCTGAATCAGGGGTGAGCACATGATCGCATTTTTGCCAAATTATCCGGCTCCTACAATATGGTGTGCACCTGGCTCCCCGCCAGCGACGGGAGCACAAAACAATACCTGAATCAGCAGAAAGTCTTCTGGCCCCTTTGGAGATCTTGTGAAACAGCAGGAAGAGTTTATATCTCTTCAGTGCTTTGCATTGTTTTCAGCCTTGGACTGGGTGCCGTAAAACTGGATTTATGGCTGTGAGGAAGCATGGCCAAAGGAGCACTGCCTCTTATGCCAGTGCAGTTCAAAACCAGAGGTGGGGATGGGTCCAAAAGCAAGTCCTCCTGACTCTCCACCCAGACATGAGCTTTGTTGCCTGGATCCAGCTGTTGTTGAAGCCTGGTGATCCCCGGAGGAGCTGGGCATGCTGCTGAGATCCCGAAACGGGGATGCTCAGTCATGTTCTAGTTAAAGGGTTCTAACAGTCAGCCAGGGGACTTGTAAAAATGTTACCACAGGGTCTCCTGTTTATTCTGCCACTCTCTGTACTCAGCTCACACATTAAAAGACGGCATTTTTTTAACTGCCAGTGCTGCTGTCTGACGAATCCAGCTGTTTTCTTTCCCCCTCTGAAATCATGACATTTATAATCAGCATTTAGTGGAAAGCCTCCCAAGTGGTACACTCTGCTCTGGTATTCAGCGAGGTGGTGTGGGCTTGTGGGGATGCTGGTGGGTGTGTGCCCTCCCCCTTCTCCAGCCTGGGTTCACCCCCCTGGGCGGGTGCTCAGCCTGCTGTGCTGGGGATGAGCTCACACCCAAAAAACATGCAGTCAGCTGGGATTGGAAACAGGCTGTCATTCAGCTTGCCAGGGGCCCGGGCATGAAAATCATCCTCAGACTTCCAGCTGCCCTGGCAAGCAGGACTCTCCTTGTTTTCTTCATGCAACCCTCTGCCAGGGGAAAGAGGCACAGAGACCAGCTTGGGTACCCAGTGCTGCCTGTGGCTCTCTGTGCCTACCTAGAAGCTCCCAAGGGGAGGACAGAGGGACCCAGGGAGTTCTCTGTCCTGACATGGTTTTTGGGAGGAGAGTGCTGGGAAGAAATGTCAGATGCAGAGTAACAGCAGTCTCCTGATCTTCCTGTTTTCCAGAGGGAAAAACATGTCTATCTCCATTCCAGCTCTCCCCAATACCTTCCAAAAACCCCCTTGCACAGAACACCCTTTGCTCTCCCCCTTTCACCAACCCAAGGGAAAGTCTTTACATTCCTTGCGTGTGGAAACGCACTGTTTTACACCTGTAAGAGTGAGGCTGGGGTGGACAGAAGCAGCCTGGATGCCAAAGGTGGGCTCAGAAGAAATTAAGCCACAGTGCACCAGCAGCAGGTTGGTTACTGATGAGCCGTCCGAGGTGCAGCGGAGAATCTGCATAAAATATTCCTCATGGAGCTCGGGTAGCTGGTTCCAGCCCAGATAACAGTCTGACAGTTGCTGAGGAAGGATGCCTTTAACCTTCACAAAACTGAGAGGACAGCAGAGAAATGAGCCAGGCGGGGGTGTCATGAAAATCACACCCTCAGTAGTTTGGATGTGTTCTGCTCTGCAGCAGAGTTTGGGTGGTGGAAGGAAAATAAGCAAAATGCCAGGAGGAACATGTGTGGTGGGCCAGAGGGGGTGTTTCTGTCAGAGCTGTAGAAGTCCTTTGCAGAAGGAGATCTTTGCTGAAGTTGGCTCCTGGTCGTCCCAGAGAGGAGGAGATGCTGTTGCTGCTGGAGATACTCTGTGCCACACAAAGGTCATGGGTTTGCTGACGACCACCCAGCATAGGTCCAGTGAGACCAAAATGTGGTGCTCCAGCCCCCATGAGATGACACCCACCAGCTCTTACAGGTCTTCAGGGGCTGCTCTCACTCAAGTGAGAGTGAAACCTTTTAGGACAACCATTTCTATCATAAAAGGGGTCTTAGGAGGCACATAAGGGTCTGTGCATTGGGCTACATTTTTATGGTTCAAGTTCTGCCAGGAGATACCTGCCCAGGCGGGTCTGCAAAGGAGCTGTGCGGGTCTCCAGGCACCTCGAGGTGGCTGTGGTGGCTCCTCCTTTCTTCTGTACAGCCCTACAGTTTCCTTCACCCTGTTTTCTACCCTTCTCTGGTTCTCTACTGGGTGGCAAACCTCTAAATCCAGGCTTCCTAAGAGCTCTTTCACTCCTCTGTTGTTGTGAAGGGTGAAAAAAAGGGGAAAGCAGAGTATTTCTACAGGTAAACAACCTGTGTTTGGAAGACTGGGGCTGGGGGCTTGGGGATCTTTCCTAGTTGGAGTTTTATGGAATGGGGAACTCATGTTAGTATTTGGGAAACACTGTTTTTTTGTGAGTTTTAATGCAAACAGCGATCCTTGTAGCAAAAAATTTCGCCAGGCTCATCACACCAAGATAATCTGACGTCTAGCGTGGGACACCTGAATGCTCAAAGGCAAATGCCCTCTTCTGTCCTCACAGCTTTTTTGGTCTGCCAAACCACATATTTGGTCTATGCCTCAGAGCAAAACTCGCCAGGGCTCTGGGCACACCCTGCTCCACAACCCTCAGTGCTGAATAATCCAGTATGTACATCCAGTTTTCTGCCGGGTTTTTCCTGCAGAGCCCTGGCGAGGTGGCATCTGGCTGTCCCTGGGTGAGCTGCTTCCCACCAGCACTGGTGGAAGGCAGCTCTTGTGACACTGAGACACCCAAAAAAAAACCCCAAAAAAACAAAACAAAAAAAAACCAAACCAAGAGGAGGATCAGCTCTTCATCTGGTATGGAAATAGAGCTGGTGAAAGGATGGATGTTTTCTCTTTTGCCTTGAGGTTAGAAAACAGCAGGAAACCCTTGCTTGAAGAAAAGGCACATGGCCACCAGTGTGACTTGTGCAGGCTCTACTGCCTTGAAGTCAGTCTGGAAACAGAGTTTTGTGGTGGATAAAATTTCACAGACTTTTCCATGGTTTCAGACTGCAGCTTTTCTTGTGCCTGGCTTGCAGCTAAAGCGGGTTTTTTGCCATATTTGCACAAGCTTGGGAGGTGGTGGTCATGCAGCTGGGATCTTGGAGCTGGGTGAGGCAAATACTGATTTATCTCTATAGCTTTACTTGTGGCAAGGCAAAATATCCATGTGGAAAAGAGTTTGCAGGAGCAGCCAAAGCCCTTGTTTTCATCCAGGAACCCGACTACACAAAGCCTTTGGAAAGTAAGCGATCCCTTAACCGGCAACCCCACAGCCTGCAGGACTAACTTTGCCTTTCTAGCTTATTAATAAGCATCTTTTGTGAGTAACCAAGATGTATTGAGTTGGGACTCCCTGAGTGTGAGCCAGACAGAGATAGCTTTGACTTTTCCTTTTTTTAATTTACCTTGTGGGGCTGTGGGAAATGAGCAATCCTTCTGGCTGTCAATATTGCCAGCAGTGCTACCACCACCATGACAAGGAGAGGGGGGCTAGAGGAACCAGGCACCCTGGGACCAGCGTCTCAGCCTCGCGCCCAACCGGAGCTGACACGTCCGGCGTGACAAGACTCAAGTCGACGGCATTCTTGAAGCTCCCAGAAAATGTCTCTTTTCTTCGGCTCTTTCCCCTTCCCAACTTTTCCAGACAGATTATGCCCTTTATTTATCCTCCCTCAGCCCTTCTCCCTGCCTGAAGGCTCCTCCTGGGGGCTCAGCCCCTTTGTAGAGGGTGTCCTCTTCAGGTCTTGCCTCTTTGCAGGGCAAACCTCCACATTCCCAAAGCAGTGATGGTAGTGGGGAGCAGGGTGGCCCGTGGGGGGAATCTGCTCTGCGCAGTCATGTAGGAGCTGCTGCCTTGCTCCATATCCTTGCCTCTCCCAACATCTCTCTTTCCCTTGCAATAGCAGCCAGGACTCTCAGTAGATGTGGTGCTTTTGGCATGGCCTGGACTTGGTGATGTCTTGTCCCATTTTTCCAGGCCAGGGAGAAAGCAGCCTGGGCTGCTAGGTAGACAGGTAGAGAAGGGAACCACCTGCATCTCAGTTAAGTGATAATGAAATGATATAATACATTTCAGCTGGTGTGGCTGGAAGCCATGAGATGAGAAGGTGATATAAAGAGCTCTCAGTAGCTTCCTTTTGTTTTCTGCCTCCCCTTCCTTGTAGTACTGAGTGGTGCCCTGGAGGTGCTCAGTGTCCTGGGACCCTTCTTTGTGTGATGATGGAGATATGGAGGACCACAGCCACTGGCCCCATGGAGATGACTCTCCTGCTTGTGCATCACAAACTGTGAGTGGGATGTCGCAGGGATGGAGGGGTTGTTGTGGGGTGCTGCTTGGTTGGAGAGGTGGGTGGGTTTTGCGGGAGTGCTGCCCAGGTTCTATTGCTCTGGGGTGTGTTACTTGTCTAGTGTTTTCCAAGCATGGGATATTTTCCTTGCCTGTTTTAAACTTCCCTGCTTAGATGTGGGAGAGCATTTGGTGTCATTTATGTTTCTCTGGTTGTGAGCAGGGTTTGAGCCCTCCTTGTTGGTACTGAGCCAGGCTGGGCTGTAGGGGCTGCTTTGCACTGCTTTTGCTGGGGCTTTGAAACCCCCAGAGTTCAGGAGCAGCTCTGATTTGGCTCTGTCTGTTGTACAATAGGACCCACAGCAATAAACACACGAAGGGTCTTATCCTATTGCATCTCTCTCTAACAATGTCACATGAGAAATCCTTTAATGTGAGCTCACATCTCACTTTGTGTTGTGCAAATGTCTTTTTTGGGACTCCTGCACTGCAGATCCAGCCATGTGCTGAAACACATGGTGGGCATGGGCTTTGTGTGCTTTTTGTGTTGAAGCTGAAATCCCCTGTTTTGGGGATGGTGGTAGGAGAAAGAATGGAGAGTGCCATAGGGCTGGATGCTGACCCTGGGTGTAGTGTTGCTCCTGGTCCAGCCCAGGGCAGGGTGGATGGGGATGAACCCAGGACAGAGAAGGGAAGGGGCTCCTTGGTGTCCCACCACATCTTGGTCAGGGATTGGGGAATCACAGATCCAGGAAGCACCACCCGGTTTGCCTGATCAGCTCTTGGATATCATTGCTGCTGCTTCCCACAGGGAGGCTGCAAGGAGAAAAGGCTGATTTCCCATTTCTTTTCCATCCTTGTTCTCCTTACCCAGCTGTCAGAAGACACCTGGGAGAACCTTGTCACCCAGGTGGCTTTGGACACCTCCTCTGATTGCTTCTGGAGGGAAAAGCCACGTCTTTTGTTGGTTTAATCATTTTATGTGGCCACCACAGCGGGGTTGCTCCTGTCTTGGACCCCGCGTGTGGCAGGAGGCTCCATCCCGGTGCCATTTGTCTTCCATAAGTTCCATTTATCTCCGGTGAGGAGCTTCAGACCCAAACCATCTTAAGTGATCTACAAAAGACAGTGATAAGTACCTTCCCCCGTCATTACGGCTCCATTTTATCACAGTGGTGATAGCAATAATGGCGGTTGTAACCCCCATCAAGTCCACTTAACATGGTTCATTTTCAAAAGTCACTCAATGCCTCCTGACAGTCCGGCTGGGCGGTATGAAAAGATCATTTAACCCTGATGATCCGAGGGAGCCGGCGAGTGGGAAAAGGAGCCCTGGCAGCCGGAGAGAAGCCGGCATGGGGCGGGCAAGGGAAGACCATTGATTTTGTGACAAGGGGCAAAACCACTGTCAGCGCAGAGCGGCGTGGTGTGGGGGGACGTTTCAATTAGCACCGGCGGGAGAAATCCCAGGGAAGGCAGAAAAGCCTGGGCTGCCTTGCCTATATATTTTTTTTTTTTTTGAACAGTGAAAAATGAACCCAAAATTAGAATCCCTATTAACAATTAGCGTAATTAAAGGCGACACGTTATAATTTCAGCAGAAAGGCGCTTTATGATGATATGGTGGCCTGAGATAATTACACCCGGCGCTCGGCTGAGGCGAGTGGTAAATGGACGGTGCGGTGGCCCACCTGCCACTCACCCAGCACTGCTATTATCCTGCCTGGTGTTGCTCCAGTCCTGCCTCGCCGCTAAAAGTAAAGCCATCCTCTTGTGACCTCGGAGTCACTTAGAAATTGCTCCTACAGTGCAGTTGGTTTTAGTAGGTTGGAGAGGCGGATGAGTGCTCTGGTTTGCAGCAGAGGCGCAAGGTGCCCCATTGGTGGTGGTTGCTGCCATTCAGGCTGTGCCAATGGTTGGGTTTGCAATCATGGAGGGGACCCCATGGCAGAGATTATCCTCCCATCTGCCTCACCCACCCGTGTCAAACACACAGCTCTGACTCACTGCCACGTTCAGTGTGAGCTTCTCTATGAAGGCATCCAGCCCTCTCGCCAATGCCAAGTCTCAGCCTCAGCACCCCTCTATGTGTGTACTGTTCCTCCCCAGATTGGAAGGGGGTAAAGACAAGCCCTGGGTTATGAGCTCTTCCTCCTTCCTTGCCTCCCTGAGGGCTCCCACCACCCACCAGGGACAGCTTGGGGACCACAGCTGTCACCTGCCACAAGGGAAGTGCCTACCAATGCTTTGAAAGCAAAGTCACTCAAATTTGGCAAACGAGCAGTGCATGCTCTCGCTTTCAGGTTAGCTTATCTGAATAATTACATGAGCAGAGCTATCCCAGAGTGTCTTGGAATATGCAGAAATACATTCCATCTGTGTATGCCACAGCATCAAAGTCAAAGAGCTCTCTGAAAGGAGGTCAGTCTCACTAACATTTTAATTTGGGGTGGGGAATGGTGGAAGAAACACTAAAAATCAGAATTATATGCTGCCAAAACGACCCATTTGGGTTTAGGCCCAAAAGCTTGAATGTTGAGGGGTTTTTTTGGATTTGAGATCATTTTGGATTATAGTTTACATAAGACAATGCAAAGCTTGAAAGCGTTCAGCTGGAAGCAGAGCTGTCAATTCTGTGGCAAAGAAGTGCTTTGATCACCAGGAGAGGAATTGTTTTTAGTTTTTCCTCTACTGTGGATCTAGAAGTTGCTGGGGAGGTTTTCTCTGTGTTTGGAGCAAAGTCAGGAGAGTGGATTTTTTGCTGTCTTTGCTTCTCTAGTTGCCTTCCCTGGTTTTCAGGAGGATAAACGCAGGAGCTCTCAGGCTCCTGAGTGCTGGAGCATCACTGTCAGCAGTGCTGCTCCATCCCAGGGCGGGGAGTGGGACCGTGCTGGGGCTGGAACAGTTTTGCTCCCAACGGAAGGCAGTTACTGGCAATTTACAGCATGTTCACGGAAGTCCCTCGGAACAGGGTTTAAGAGTTGTTGAGTCAACATGAAACAATATATCAGTTAATGAAGTTTAATAGCACTGAATAAGAACTGCACTGCGGCTCTGGGATCCTCTTGCAAATGCAGTTACAGTCTGGAAAAAGAGAGGCTGGGAAAGCAGTCCCTTGCTCCTGTCCATATGTTGTTCCCTCCGTGCTTTGCAACTCAGATGCCTTTAATCGCAAGCCAGTCCCACAGAGGTGATAACAGGAGCTGGCTGGCATCTCTCCTGCTCCTGCAGCATCAGCAAGATGATGAGCCCTGGGCATTGCAGGCAGGCCTTCTCCAAATTAGCTCCAAAAACCAGCTTTTCTGACTGAAAGGCCTAGGGTGGAGCTCTGCTCTCCTCTCTTTAATCCCTCTGAAGGTCTTTGAGCTTTGCATGAAAGGGACTTTTCAAAAATCAAGCTTTCCCCCAAACACATGGACTCAGGAATGAAGGTTTTGGCATCCTGGGCAGAGATTTGCTGGTGGCAATTTATTTCTTGTGAAAATCTAAAGAGGTCTTGGGACATCTGCAAAATTAGAGGGTTAGGGATTGGGAGGGGAGGAAAAGAAGAAAAATGACAAGGAAACTGCAGAAGCTTTTCCAGGATGGCAGATCCTGTCTCTGTATCCCATACCCTTGCCCTGTGCTGTCACATGCAGCTGCTGACTGCCATGATCCCAGAGGAGTGAGGTGGGAGCACAGGGATGAGCCCTAAGCACAGCCTCTCAGTTTCCCAATTATTTATTTTAACTTAAAAATTAATAAATGGCAAAGGGGTTATGAGGTGTGCTGGACTGCAGAGCTGGGCAGGAGGGGGTGTGTGTATCCCTCCCACACTTGCACTTCTGGGGTGAGGAGGCCGGATCCTGCCGTGAGAGAGGCAGGGCAGAGATGCAGGGAACAGCTTGTGGTCCATGCTGGGGGGTGTTGACAGGCTGTGTCAGACCCATGCTGTTCCCACTGCCCCAATTGCCCCATATTTGTGAGGCGGGGGGTGATTTAGGGACTGTGTGAGATGGTATTTTCGTGGATTAGTAATTTGAGCAAATCTAAATTAGACCTCTGAAAGTCTCTCAGTGACCGCTCTGGATCCCATAAAGTGCTTGGAATGGAGCAAGGCACAGAGCAAATCCTCCAGGTGACGCTCAGTGACTCAGACTGCTTTTCCAGTGGTGTACATGTTGGTTGGAATTGCTAGACAGGTAGTGGCTCTCCTGGAAGCATCATCTTTGGAGCACCTCTGGCTGCAGAGAGGAGGTTATCACATCCCTTCTCTGACTGCTCCATCGTGTCTGGCTTTTCCGAGGGCAGAGTCCCGCTGTCCCTGCTCACCTCCTGCTCTGCTGGGAAGCTGCTTGCTGCAGCAGGGAGGCAAGCATCGAGCTCCTGTCTTTAGACAATCTTGACCCAGTTTTCTCTGGAACACTGGGAGTCAGCGCGTTTAAGGAGCGCTGTGTCCCTGCCAAGCTTTGCTGTGCCAGCCTGAGCAGCGCCCGGCTCCAGAAATCCCTGCTAGGATTTGTCTGTCCTGAGGAGGGCATCACCTCTCCCAGCCTGGCCTCGGCTCTGGGAGGGCTGGGCTGTTCTTGCAAGAAATGCAACCAAAAATACCACGGTCAGGCAGGTCGCAGAGGGGGCGGGGTGGCATGGAAAAGCAATGGTGAGTGTTTCGGGTTGATCTGGTTTGGAAGCACCTGCGAGTCATGTGCGTGCAGGTGCAGGGGCTCTTTCCAAAGTCTGTAGCTTGTCTCCAGCGTCTTGCTTTCCCCACTCAGCCCTCCTGCAATCTCCCTCTGAGGAAAAACTCGGCCTGGATCATTGCATCTCCATTCAAGTGCTGGGGAGGGTGGCTGTGGTGGTGTCAAAGCCAGTCCCCCTACGCTGTGTCCCTGTTTGGGAAATGCTGACTAAACAGGTGCTTGTGGGGCAGGGGGCTCACAGGACATGACCAGACCCCCACGGAGAGCATTGACCGGGGGGTGGGCTCCCACTGTTGCTGCCCTTGGGGTGTGGGTGGGAGCAGCACCTGCTCCAGCACCTCCCTGTGCCAGGGGTTGCACTGTCCCACTTCCAAACTCACATGCCCGTGACCTTGAACCTTCTCTGTCTCGTGCAATGCCTTCAGTTTCCCCGTGAACACTGAGCTGGGCACCTCTAGGGATGGTGCCAACACTTGCAATGGGTGTCCCTGCTGCCAACTGGTACCTGTCTGGAGGGGAGGGTGGGAAAGCCAAGAGGGCTGAAAGCCCCTGGATATGTTTTGCTGGTGCTGTGCAGGGTGGGAGACTGTGGCAGAGCTGAGGGGGGCCATGGCACAGCCAGCACCCTGGCAGTCAGGCACATGCATGTATTGGAGGGGAAAAATACCCTTTGGCACTCTCAAAGTTCAAATATTTAGAATAAATGATGCCTGACCCTTTCTCCCTCTCTTCCTTTCCCTCTCTTGCCTTCCTCAGTGCCAGTTCCCAGTAACCCAGGTCCAATAATTCGGTTGTAATAAAATGTGACTGCTGGGGCTATTTTTACGGAGCTGGCACTCATTTGCATGCCGGCTCTGTGTGGGGCCCCAGGCAATCTTTTTTTTTTCCCTCTCCCTTCCCCCTCCCCTTCCCCCCCACTTCCCCCACCCCGCTGGCATCCCTCTGATCAGAAGTGACAACAGAAACACAGCCGTATTTCCCGGAGATTTACCGAGTTAGACGATGAAAGCTCAGAGGAACAGTAACAATAGGAAGGGGGACGCGAAGGAAAGCGGCGGGGGGAAGTTCCTAAACTGATCGTTTTCAAATGTCAACTCTGCTCTCGGGGGCTCTGGCGGCTCTGGGAGCCAGCCTGTGATGACTTAGGGAAATGCCAGGAGGCAATTGAAGCGGAGGTGTATGGATAGAAGAGGCCAGCTCGGTTCTGCTCATCCCCTGGGGCTGGAGAGCCATTGCTCCTTCTGGGTTGCTCCGTGGGGTTTTATCCTTGACCCTGTGCTGGCGCTGCCACCCATGTCCTTAGGGGGGTCACTGGGTGCTTCTGGGGGTGCTGTCCCCACCACCCAAAGGAAGAGGTCCTTCTGCATCCTCCTTCCTTGGGAGCTCTGTCCTCCCTCATCCTTCTTGACTCGGGGGTGACCCCTGGGCACTGATGGAGAACGGTGAAGGGGGGACCAAGCTGAGACATGGCAGGAGCAGAGGCTGAATTTTTTGAGGAATTTGTTTGTTGTTCCAATTGCTCCCCTTCCAGCCTGAACAACCTGAACCCCCTTGAGTTGGGAACCCAACAACACCCAGGTAGTCTTGGGAAATAAGTGCCGCTCTCTGATGCCCAAGGTATCTTGGAGCAGGACTTCAAACTCCTCATTTAGAGGTGCCTGGAGGTTCTCTGAGCTGATGCTGTCACCAGACTGCAGGAGATTAGAGGTGGGGAGGCAGTTTGGGGGTATCCTTGATGAGGACTCTGGCCAGGAGACAGCTGGGTTGGTCAAACCTTGTTGGTAAATGGGGAAATGGGCACACATGCTGGGGATCACGGAGGTTTGGGAGCAAGGTGTGATTGCCGTGCCCTCTCCTTTCACCCCATGAGTGGGCACCCAGCACCCTCACACCAGCTATTTTATCAGGCAGCTCCACTGGTGATGGGGACAAATGGGACATGGGACCTTCCCAGCTGGGGATTGCAATACAGGTGCTTGGTCCTCTCACCCTCACGTCTGTCCTCACTCCCCCCTCCACTCCCTCTCTCTGTTTCTCTCCTCAGCGCCACTGTCAAGCAACTTGATCACCTGCCAGCCTGTATTGATTTTTGCTTCCCAATCTCCAAGCTGGATGGAAGGAAAAGATTAAAAACAGTTTGTCAGTTTGAAGTTGAATAAGAATTCAGCACAAGGGATATCGCAGTGGTTTGGGGGGGGGGCAGAGGGGTCAAGGCCAAAGATGGTGTTGGGGAGAGTGTAACCCTTTTGCATCCTCTGCTCCAGTGGTGGCCTGATCCAGCACACCTAATGCATGGAGGTGACCTCCCAGCTGCTGGTGGAGGTCTGCCTGCACCCCTTGCCCTCTGGGTCTGGACATCCCATGTGTGTTGCTCTGGGGGTCCTGGTATCCCAACAGCCCCCACTGCAGCATCTCTGATGCCTCTCACTCCTTGTCCTCCTGCTGCTCCGCCAGCAGTGCCCAGCCCCGGCACTCCCATCCCCACGTGTCCCTGCTGCTGGTGCCATTAGTATTCATGTGGTGGGTCTCCTGCTGTCCTTGTCAAGACTGAGTGGGCAGACTAAGGAAATTTGCCCTTCAAAAAATGAGAATCATTTGAGTCAGGGAAGCTCTTCCCTCGTGCGTGTGGTTTCCTTGCCAGCCCCAGGGATGACGAATGGTTCACAGACATCCCTGTGTGGCGGAAAAGGGCCGTTTGGTTGAGATTGGGCAGGTTGTGCTGGGTCCAAGGAAGGGCTGTGGTTGAACTGGGGTTGTTGGGCTGTGTGGAGGGGATGGTGTGTGCTTGCCTGGGTTGTGATACTCCATCAAGCAATGGAGCATGATCAGAGGCAGGAAGGAGCCTCACAGGTTGGTTTCTGCAAATCTGGGCTCAGGGGTGCCAAAATTCCCTGGCAGAGCCCCTGAGCCCACAGGATGGGAGAGAGATGGCATTTGAGGCCAGAGGCACAGTCCCTGCTGATGTCCAGGCAGTCACAAGACTATGCTGCTGCCGCAGATGAGGGTTGCTTGTCCCATCATTGCTTTTCCTCCCTCTGCCTCCCTGTTTCTTTAAGGGAAGGTGAGAGTTGGAGGCTCAGGAGTCTCATTGCTGCTACTATTTCTGGTCAGTGTCCAATAAGGATCTGCTGAGATATATTTGCCTACGTAAAAAGTAGGGTGGATCTGCTTCCATTTATACCTGCAGGTGTATTTCCTTACCTAAATAATAGATGGTTATGTCCTCATTCAGGCTAAGCTGGCAGAGTTCCTCCAGGGTCAGCAGAGCTGTGCTGGCTGACATCCAGAGGAGAGGACCTGGTCCTTCTGAGGAGGATGTGCAGTAGTTGTGTAGAGAGGCTGGAAAGGAAGGTGGCCCTGTTCACAGAGAGCTTGGGAGGTCTGTATTGCTGCTGTGACAATGACAGAGGAGCTAATTTACCTTCTGAGTTCCAAACCACTTCCTTGCCTGGACCCACATTTCCCAGCAAGAGGTCTGGCATGGAGGTTGTTTTCCTGGGGTGCCCATCAAAGCTGTGTGTGACTGTGTCCTCCTCCCTCGCCTTCCTTCTTTTCCCAGCACACTACATTCTGTCATCATCAGATCTGGGTCCCAAGTGGATTGTGGCATCTCCTGGGCAGGTGGGAGAGCAAAGGAGAAATCCTGCACTTGCCAATACCCCAGTGAGCACAACAGTTAACGTGCATTGACAGGTTGAGGGATCCCTTGGCTGGGGGAGCTGCAGGGCACTGCTAGCACACAGTGCTGGTGCCTGGGAAGAGGCAGGTGGACCTGCCACTGGCCTTGGCCACTCACTGCCCCTCTGCAGGCAAACCAGGGTGCTGGGGTGGGCTGGCTGTTGGCCAGGTGACACCAGCTGGAGTCAGGGAAGCAGGGCAGTGAGGTGGTCTGCTGCTTGGCCCTGTGCCTGCACCCACACCACAGCCCCGGTGCCAGGGTTAGGAAGGTACCACAATGCAGCATTGCATCGGGGAGGGAAGCTCATCTTGCCTGTGTTACTGGCAATCAACAGGTAAAGCTGGACCCCAAAAAGCCGGGACTGGCCTTGGCGGATGGAGCCCAGGCCTCCCCTTCTCCTCAGGGTGAGAGCAAGGTGCTCTCAGGGGGCGGCAGGCAGGAGATGCCAGAACAAGTGAAGCACAAGGGGCTCACAGGGAAAGGTCATGGAGAGTTTTAAGTAGAAATGTCACTGTTGTTCTGTCAAAAGGATAACGGAGCCCACGCGCATGCGGCCAAGTGGCTGCTGCTGTGGCAGTGAGGACAGGCTCACCCAGCCATGGCTTGCTGGCCCCAGGGAAGGGCCTTGGTCAGATTGGTCCCCTTCAGCTGTCACCTCCCCAAGCTTGCACTCCCTTTTCCTCCCTCTCCTCTCTTTTCCTAGTGCTCCTCTGTGCTCTTTTCTAAACGTCATCCATTCTGGCATCACTGGATCCGAGTCCCAAGGAGAGTGTGGCATCTCCTGGGCAGAGGGCAAAGGACTAACCTTGTATTTGCCAATCCCTGTCAGCCTATGCCCAGCTAGGGGAGACTGACTTTTTCCCCCGTACAAAGCATAGTCAAGTGAGCCATTGCCCCTTGCTGCCATGCTGTGCATGTACTGGTGTCCCTGGGTCACTGGTCAGCCTGTCACCTCCTCTGGCTGCCAGTGCTCCCCTCCAGCCCTGTGAATCTGCTGCCGTCAGCAGGGAGGGAGAGTGGAGCTGCAGGCTCCAGTGTGGGTACCTGGAGGGCAGGGAGGCGTGGGCTGCTGAAGCTTGTGCATCCCTTCACCTTTTCATGGCCCTGGGGCACGGGGGTCAGTGGCACGGGTGCCCGGGCAATCCCCTGCAGGCCCCTTTGCTCCATGCACCAGGGTCCTCTGTGTGAGGTGAGGATCCCATAATCCCACCATCCAACAGCAAGGAGAGGATGGGGCTGTGGAGCTGCCACATGGCCAGCACCAGCTCTGGAGCCTGTCTCTGATATTTTATTTTTTTTTTCCCCAGCCTTAATTACTGAATTTCCATATCATCAATTCCCTGCGAGTCAGCACTTGACAGGGAAGGCTGTGGCTACTGTCCTTGCTGCTGCCATCAGAGAGCACCCGCTCCGTCCAGGGGACAGCTCTCAAAACGTTATTTTTATCTCTGTCTCATAAAGCCTGTTCTGTATAAATATATTTTAATTAATTAATAAATGGGATGTAATGAATTCTGGCAGGGTGACATTTGAGCATAAAGCAAGGCTTAAACAGATCCTGACATGTGTTAGCTGGGAAAACACAACACACCCGTGTGTGCACCACACACACACACATACATATATATATATTTCTTTACTCATTAGGACTGTTATGCAAGGTAGAGGGAGATGGGTTGGGAGGGTCAGTTTTGCGAAGTGGAGGTGAGAGTCACAAGCTCTGGCTCTGCTGAAGAACCACGTAGGCAGTCCCCTGGGTCGCCTCTGTCCTGAGTTAGAGAGGAGGAGTGAATAGATTGCTTCCTCTCCCGGAGACTGATGAGATGTCTCCAAAGAACAAGGCTTGCTGGAAAAGCCTTGTCTCATCCAGCCTGCACCATTGGCTATGGAGGACCCTGTAGCTTCTGCAAGTTGGAGCAGGGAGACCTGAATTTGTGGCAATACCTTGGATAGGAGTCTCATGGTCCCACTGGCTTGGTCACTTTCCAAACAGAAATAAAACCACATCTGTGGTGCCACATTTGCCTGGGGAGGTGATGGTGCTGTGGTGCACTGTAGGGATTTTTTTTGTTTCCAGAAAATAACGTTTCACAAAAAAATACAATACAGGATAGGACAAGGAGTAATGGATTCAGGTATAAAGAGGAGAAATTTAGGTTAGACATATGGCAGAAATTGTTTACTGTGTGGGTGGTGAGGTACTGGCACAGGTAGCCCAGAGAGCCTGTGGGTGTCTCATCCCTGGAAGTGTTCAAGGCAAGCTTGGATGGAGCTTGGAGCAACCTGGTGTAATGGAAGGTGTCCCTGCCCACGGCAGGGGGTTGCAACTAGTTAATCTTCCAGGTCCCTTCCAAACCATTCTATGAATACAAGTAAAAGGACAGGGCTGTGCTAGGGCTCCCTGCCAGCTCTGGCACTGATGGGACCTTCTTATGGATCTGAGGGATGGAGAGGTACCCCAGCAGTGGCCCTGTTTTGGATCAGGGATTGGAGACTTGAAGGAACAAGAAAGATCCTGTGACTGGTCAGGGTGGTGTTTCTGGCTTGGTTCTAGTGGCACTCAATGGGAAGAACATCCACCAGAAGATGAGCTGTTCTTGCAGGACAGGGTGCAGGAGCTGGGACATGCTGGAGTAGTGAAAACTTCACCCCTTTCTTTCTGGTACCTCTGCGTATCTGGAGGTTGCCTTCCTGCAGAGAGCCAGCAGCAGATCTGCTCTTACATAGCTGGGATCCAGGTTTTGGTCCAAAAGTGGGGAAGTTTCTCAAAGCCAGTCATTACTGTGTCAGTACAGCCCACTGGAGGAAGAGCAGGGTCTAATGGTGAACATTTTCCAGCCTCAGACCTTTACAATAGAAATCTTCTCCCTTCCTGAGTTTGGGGGTGTGAATTTATGGCCCTGCTCAGCTGCAGCTCAGGGAAGAACTAGTCAGAAAATGACATTAGTACCAATCACATGTGCTATAGAGGAAAGTGTTGCACCTACATATATTACAGAGAGTGTGTCTGAAGGTAAATGCAGTGTGGGGGAGTCCTTCAGCAGCACAGAAGTGTTGCCCAAAGGCCCATAAGCCTGATAAAGCTTCCTCTGCTCCACAAGCCCTTGGCAGCCCTCCCTCTCTGTGCAGCTGTCCTTGGTTACTGCTGGTGATGGTGCCCACTGGCTTTTCCTTCCTCTGCCCAAATCACTGGCTTTTGGGGAACCTAATGGACTTTGCTCATCTCCCTGCCTTAGGCTTTTCAATGACTTCACTCCATCATGTGTTATCCCAGCCTTGTATCTACATCCTGATCTGCCTTTGGGGAATGTTGGGAGATGAAAGGGCACATCCAGGACACTTTGACCTATTATAGTTCCATATTTACATGTATTTGATCAAATAGGAAGGGTGTGCTGTTTGCTGTTCAGCTTAGTTATGGGATTTGGCTGCTGGAAAGAGCATGTGGATGTGGATTTGAGGCTGGTCTCCATGTGGGAGAGGGTGGGTGGGTAGACTAGGGGGATTTTAGTGTTTTTCCTCCATGGAATGGGTCAATATTCCTCCCCTCTTCCTCAAGTAGCTAATAATATAGTGGTTGGCTCTCCTTTGCCCAGCAGGGTTATTGTCATCCTTGCTAAAGTTTGACATTTTACACTTTAACTAAGCAGAGCCTTAGGCAAGAAGCTGCTAAGAGACAGATTTCCTTATTAAAAGAAGATGTCACCAAAAGAGCAAGTCAACAAATATGCCACTGCCCAGAAACAGCCATGCGACTGGGAGAGCCAAGGAGGGCGGCGAGCGGAGCCGGGGTGGGTGATGGGCCGTGGAGGGACAGCCTGAGCCATCGGGGGACATGAGGTGCTTTCACCCACTGCTTCATGTGCCCCATGCAGTAGCACCTACTGCAGTGACGCTCTGGAGGCCTCATGCAGTGTGAACCACCCCCACGGTGGTCTTTTAGCTACAGGGCGTTCATCTGGGTGTCTGCATGGAGGGTTTCTGAGTCTGAAAACGCTTCCAAGGACTTTTCTCAATATTGCAGTCACAAAATGCCAGGCACACATAGACAGCTGCAGGCAACTCTGTTTTTTATTTATTTTAAATATATAATCTGAGCGTGCCTGGTCATGTGCCTTTTCCCTGTGCTGATGACAATGGGGGTTTCTTTTTTTTGCTCCCCTTTATGGAGTTTAAGTATAATACACTTAATAGCAGTTAGTGATGTCAGTGCTCTTTGGTATAGCAAATCTCTGGTGTGAGATAATCTTAGTTAATGATCAGCATAAAACAGATAGAGGTCAGTATTTTAGCGTTGCTATAAATCCCACATTTACTGTGATCGAGTCGGAAGGAGATGATCCCATTAACCTTTCCATTGTATTGATAGGGTGTGCATCCCACTGTGGTCAGTAGGGGTGGAGGAGCAGTGTGGTTCAGCCCTGTGGACCTGCTGCCATCCTCCTCCTCAGGCTTGTGGTCACTTGTGAGGCTCAGGAAGGTGTCCACAGGGTGGGTGCCCCATCTCCCTCTGCAGCCTAATTCAGGGTGACACCGTGTAATGGGAGAGCAGCCTCTGCCAGACCGGGAGAGGATGGAAAGATACCGGCAGATTTCAGACTCTGCAGGTCCCACATTGGAAATGGCAGCACAGTGGCCACACAAGCCAGGCACTGGGGTGGGAGGAGCCCCTCTGGTGCCAAAATTCTGGGATGGTTCCGGACCACTGTCTAGTTTGACAGTCCCTGTGGATTTCGGTGAGGTGGCACTGGGTCTTTCCAGTTGGGAGCCCACCCTGGTGCAGTGGTCTGAGAATCTGGAGATATAGGCAGTGTGGAGGTAAAAAAAATAAAGTGTCAATGAAGCATAATGGTTAAGAATCAAATTTCACAAAAGTAGGAAATAAAATATTTAAAGCCTCCTCCAGGAACGTTAAATCAGTGACTACTGTACTTGCATCCATAGGCCTTGTTTTCCCTGGATGTTGGTGCTGCTCCTGTCGTGTGTATAATGGGCAGTGCCTGGGGTAAACCTCACTGAAGCAAGGACTGCTGGCAGCTTTGGGGCTCATGGGGAGGGGTTTGGGGAAGGATAGAAGAGATCTGCACAAGGACAGAGAAATGACTATGAGGGTCTACCACAGGTTCCCTGCAGCACTGACTCCTTGCAAAGCCTCCTTCCCTGTCTCTCCAGCCTTCTCTCCTCCTAGTCCCTGTTAACAGTGAGGATTTGTCTTGCACCATTACTCAGAAACCCAAGGTTTTGCTGCACTTCAAACCACACCTCCCAGATGTCCTTGATTAGTTACCTTGGTTGTAGGGTAGTGCTAATTTGATCAGTGTTAGAAATCAGTGCAGGGCTGGAACCTTTTTTCCCTGTCTTTCAACTGAATGGAGAGAGAGGGCAGAAATAAAGGCTCCCTCGGGTTCTGGTTCATATGTCACCATGAACTGCATTAATGAATCACTGGTCCCAGAGCACATTTGCGGCTTGTTACTAGCAGATAATCCTGCACTGTGACCCAATTGCTACTTGGCTGCCCAAGAGGAGATCTTTCTCCAAGGCCCTGAGGAGCAAAGATGGGCTAGGCTGGAAGTCGCCTTCAGCTTTGGAGCTGAAGCTGATGCATTCATTAGGGAGGTTTTTTCCTGGCTAGTGCTTGGCTTAGGTATTTTGTTTCAGTTTTTTGGTGTTGTTTTGTTTTGGTGGAGTTTTTCTGTTTGTTGGTTTGGGTTTTTTTTAATTATTTTTTTTTAAATTCACTTTTATTTTTAGTGGAGAAAGCTTGGAAAAACAGCCCCAGAAAACTTGCTGCCATATCCTGCTGCAGGAGGATGTTCCCTGCATTATTGTATAGCCTTGCTGGATGTCTTGTGCCTTTGATCAGCTTCTGAAAGGCTCCCCAGTGTTCCCAGTTGCTTCAGGCCTCCATGGGATGGAGACGTGGGGCTGGCACAGGGAGGTGGGCACTGAGCACGGGAGGGAAATAAGGGCTCCTGTAGCAGGGGGTGGTGATGATGCTGAGGCAAGGAGACCTTGTGAACTCCAGAGAGCTGAGGGGCTGTCAGCAATTGCAGCAGAGCCATACCACATCACCGGAGCTGTCCCCAGGCTATTTTCCTTGGGAGGGAGCTGCTGCGCCTTGTGGCACATGCCCAAACAAGTGTGCTCTGGTCTCTGAGAGCTGGAAAATAATCCTAGGCAAGTCTGTGTGGTGCTCTTCCTTCCTGCCCTCCGAAAATCAGCCACACACATTCTCTACAGAGAAGAGACAGTGTTTTCAGCTAAGGCATTTCTAATCCTGTAATTAGATGTTTTTTATCTGTCTCCTTATTTTGCTGGGAAGGATGATGTTATCTCTGTTCCTTGCAGGGAGATCTGGGTGTGTTTCCCAGACCTCGGGCTTCTTCTCTGACCTTGAGCAAAATCACTTCAGCTCCTCTTGCCCCAGTTCCCCGCCTGAGAAAAGAAAAGGGAACATGGACACTTTATTTCACCCACTCCTTGTCCCACCTGACTCACCTATGGTCTCCCTCAGGCCTGGCTACAAACTGTCTGATGCACCTGACCCATGGGGGCGATGGCTCAGAGCAAGCTCCTCCAGTCCTGTGCCTTGCCTCCAGTCACACTCATCTGCAGGAGCAGGGCAAGAAAGTCCTTCTCAGCCTCCAGGGAGGTGACTTGTCAAAGGAGACTTAATCCACTAAAACCAGAGGTAAAGGCGTGCAAGTCAAGATTCACTTCTTGGAGGATAAGTTAATATTTTCTTTTATACGAAACATCTTTATGACTGTTTTCTCCATACATAACAGCTCAATGGAAGTGACTGTGCAGGTCAGGAAAGTCACCAGGAGTCAGCAAATACAAGCACCCCTTATTTACTGGAAAGTTTATCCCTGCATTAAATTTTCACCCAAGAGGATTTTGTTAGGCCCACAAGACTGGCATAAATGGGACATTGGAATAGAGTTTTTTGCAACCCCAGAGCTGATTTCTCTCTCTGTGTGTTTTTGTTCCTGTTGTTCACACGCTGGTGCTGCCAAGCACACTGACGGTGAAGCCTGTATTCGAGTCAGATTTTTTTTTTTATTTCCTGCATTTGAGCAGGCCAGAATTTATATTGCTGGGGTCTCCTTAAATTAGTCCGAGAGGATTTCATTTTACAGGCCTGCTTGACTGGGATCCTTTTGACACGATGGGCTCAGCTTTGTATACAACTGAGATTCATATTTTATGTGTGTATAAAAACCCCAGCCATGAATCTAGCAGCTTAAAACTTCACCTTCATTCTTTACAGCTCAATTCAGAGCACTCTGCACATTTCCAGCCACTTGGTCTTGCAGGCAGCTGAGCTACGGGAAAGTGGCAGGAGATGCAGATGGCTCCAAAGGGATGCTTTGCTCTCCTTGGTCACCAAATGCGGCTTGAGAGAGCCCTGAAAGCCTGTGGCTACAGCAGGTCTCTAGTTCGTGATGATGCCTTTCCCCCTTTGGGAGTCCAATTCCAAACCTGAAGTGAGACCTAGGGGATATTTTTGGGAATTGGGGCTATGGCAGCAAACTAAGACTCCGGGGAGCTGGATTTCATCTGTATCTTTGCTCTTTGCTGTGCAGAACACATAGAGAACTTCTGGAGCTGTTGTTTTCCATTGGTGCTTGTAGCAAATACCTTCTGATGGCTTATGACCGATCAGAATTGGACCTAGGTGGTGCAGCAACGTAGACATGTGTCAGCAAAGTTCAAGTATCAAATTCAGACCTGTGTCAGCAGGCCACCTTGAACATCCTGCTAGGGAACAGGGAGGTTCTCTGCTGCCCAGAGCCATGGATGGCTGGAAAAATGAAGGTGCAGGGGATACAGATGGTGGGAAGTACCAGGCCGAGATACTTGGGTGGTCCTGCATGGACTTAGCCTAAATGCTGCTGAGCTAGTCCTGGCAGAGCTGGTTGTTTTGGGCTGAAGGCCAGCTCTGTGCAGTCAGACTGTGCCCAGCTAACACCCCCTCCAGAAATGCTGAGCCCTGGGGAAGATTTACCAGAGCAAACAGCAGCTGGACTGTTGCCAGTTGCATATGGTATTGAATGGATAGCCCTGGTCCCCGATTCCCTGCTTTCCATGTCCTTGGATCCACACAGAGGGTGTCTCTGCCTTCCCCCTGCATGAGTACCGTGGTGCAGCAGGACCAATCTGGTAGCGATGGCTCACCTCTGGAATTATGTGGCACAGCTGACTGGATGAGGAACCCCAGTGAACTCAGTGTGGGGATGCCAAAATTGCTTCTGTGTGCAGACAGTCAAGATCAGCAGGGTCTTCTGTGATATAGTGATGCTCCAAGTCTGCCTCTGTGTAGGATAATAGGGTGCTATGGGATGCTGCTCCACAGCTCTTGCTACTGGTACAGGAAGAGATAAGTCCTCATCAGTCATTTTCTTAGAGGTTTTCCTCTTGGCTGTGACTTCCAGCAGGGTTCAGCAGAATTAAATTTTAAAGAAGATAGAATTTAAGAATATGGATGTCCAAATGTTGGGTTTTACTTCAGGCTTTTTGGCACTACCTGGCCTGCTTTTGGTTGGCAAGCATGTCTGCGATGCTGTGCTGCCTTTCGGAGTTACTGTGGTTTGGCTTGGTAGGTGTGAATCCCCTCAGGCTCCCATCAGCCTCAGCAGATTCATCCTGGCCCTGAGAGGAACTGCAAAGGAAACTGGAACAAGAGTGGAAAAGGGATGGGGAGTGAGCATGGGAAGTAGGTCCCTGGCTTTGCCTTGCTTGATGTAGGATGGCTGCAGCAGGAGCATTCCTGCCGTATGCTCTGGGACCAAGTAGATGATGACCTGAGAGCATTTTCCCACTATGAGTGAATCAAGCTCCTGATTTGGTTGTGACTCCAAAGCACAACCGCTCCCTCCCCAACCCATGTTTGGTTTTCCAGTGGTTGGGTTTTATCGAGCAGTTCTTTATTGGATTTATCATGCCAGTTGTTAAAGCTTCCAGCTGCTTAAATTTACTTTCTTGTTTTCTCATTTTCTCATCTGTCTTTTCTGTGTTCTTTACAACAAAATCCACACGGCCCTCTATATCATTAACTCCACGGGCAAGTTAATCAAATTTACTGTCAGGCACAGCTATAGCTGCTGGTATGTTTCTAATTTCTTCAGAGGGGGATATTGGGCTTGCAAAGAATCAGACGGTGCCTCCATTTCTGCCGGCTTTCTCCATAATGCGCCCTGGAGCTGCTGCAATTCCCAAGCCAGATCAGACACTCTGTTCCCCACTGTAGTCTTTCCTATTTCTGCTCTCTCTGTGCCACTGCCAGCTCAGTCTAAATTTTGAGCGATTTTTCCATGGGTGCTGCATCTCGCTTGGGGTGATTCAGAAGACCATCCAAACTAAACACCAACTTTTGTGTGGGAGAGCTGGGAGGTTTACCCAAACCAGAACAAACTTCATGGATGTAAAAAGGCTTTCCACCCCCCATCTTAGTCTAGCACTTGCTGTTCTGGTGTTGTATGAGAAGCATCATTGAATAATCTCCCGTCATCCTTGGGAAGTGGCCACATCACCACCTTGGAGGTTACGTGGCAGTAAAGAGATAATGGGCTCCACAGCCATGTTTATGGGCCACAGTGGGATCTAAAAGTGAAATGGAGACTTGAGTGTCCGGAGCACTTGGCTGCAGCATGACTTTGCTCTTCACCTGCCCTCAGCATCCAAAGGCGTGTTCTGGAGCAAGGACTGGTTTGGGTATTGTGCAGTCACAAAAAAAAAAGGGGGATTGCTACTGAGGGGCAGATCAGAGGCACCTCACTGTGCTGCTGCAGACGGCACATCCCCAGGGATGATTTTAGGGGGAAACATGCTCCTGAGCCGAGGCAAAGCTCGATCCCAATTGGGGCCACACTGTTGTTTAAATGGAGTGTGCAACCAAGGCTGTCTCAAAGAAAGATGATTTGAGGACTTATGTACCTGAGGCAGCAGGCCAGGTAAAGGTTGCATGGAATTCTCATAGAAACCTTACAGTATCTGAAGGGAGCCTACAGGGAAGCCAGAGAGGGACTCTTTGTCAGGAACTGTAGTGGTAGAACAAGGAGTAATGGGAACAAATTGGAAGAGGGGATATTTAGTTCAGATATTAGCAGTAATTTTTTTACTGTGAGGGTGGTTAGGCACTGGAGCAGGTTGTTCAGGGAGGTTGTGGATGCCCCAATGCTTGCAGTGTTCAAAACCATTTTGGATAACGCCTTCAGCCACTGGGTCTAGTGGGAGGTGACTCTGCCTGTGGCAGTAGGGTTTGGGACTAGATGGGCTTTAGGGTCCATTCCAACGCCTTAATGTTCTATGATTCCATAATGAAGCCACATCTGCAAACATCTTCCAGGGGAGCAGGGTGATGGGACTGTCCATGTGACGGGGCAGGAGCTGTGTGCTTTAGCTGGGAATGACCACGCTGCTGGTCACGCACAGCCCTTGGTGGCCCAGCTGCCTGTGCCCTGGGACAGCCATCAGTGCCTGGTCCCCAAGCCAACCCTCATCTCTGTGTAAATAGAATCAAAACCCCAGGGGAGCTCCCATGAGGTGCATGGGCTGTGGGTTTTGAGTGGGATCGGGGCACCTGTGCACGTGTGGAAATAAAGCAGCGCTCACGCAGGGAGAACGTGAGACCTTGGTGCATCTCATACATGTACACGATCGAGGTGCGAGACAGCTGGCGCGTGTGTTGTAAGAGTGACGTCCAGGGCTCGCCTTCCAAATCACCAGGGAACAGTAAGAAAGGGAGGAGCAGAGGAGGAAAGGGAGAGAAGAGGCTGAGAGCAGGTGAAGGAAGAGGAGGAAGGAGTGAGGGAGGGGGAGCATAAGAGAGAGGGCAAGGGGGAGGAGGGACGGGGAGAGAAGTAAACAGGGATGAAATTGCAGGTAAAAATAAAGCTGAAGGAGCCCAGGTGGAATTCATGCAAAGTCTCCTCATCAACACTGCGACTCCCTCCTGTCACGGGAACTGTCATCCGGGCTCGGCTCATAATGAAAGGGAAAATATTTTATTCAGATTTATTAATTTGAAAATGAAGCCCGCCTGTCGAGAGGGGGACAGTTCTTCTCAATCTGTCATCGTTGAACCACACGCTCCTGACACCGGGATTCATTTGTCTTGTCGGCTCTGACAGTCGGATTCTCCCAGAGCTGTTCCTGGTGGATCGCCCTGGGATTTTAAACCGGATGAAACACATTCCGACAAGGAACAGCCTCTTTATTAATGCAAATTACACGAGGAGGAAAGAGCGCGAGGGAGGGAGAAAGGGAGGGAGGGTGACGCCAGCAGACGCTCTGGTTCCTCTCCCTGTATCAGTCATTTGTTATTTACATTTATACGCATTTTTCAGGTTTAATAAAAGGAGACCGGGATTTTCAGTGACATTTATGGACGGATTGTTTAAAGAAAAAAAAATGGTACTGT